>ML805783.1:57576-107254 GCA_009831015.1 Picea engelmannii | reverse complement strand
CAACTAAAAATAGTAAGTAAAAATCTGTTGCAAAAGAAGTGGGATACTTCCTCAAAAGGAGGTCAATCCCTGATTTTCCTCTTGTTGAATGTTGATGATGTGGAGACAGCCTTCCAAGGCTAAAGTTATCTTCTTCTGCTGAACTCAAGTCGAATTGATTGAGCTGGCAGGATACCCTGTCTTTTAGTTCAAAGGAAATTACCCTTTTACCTTTGAAATCATTCTTTTCTTCATCATAGACCAAAAATAGATGCTGGAATGAGTAAGATAATTCATAAGACACGTATTGGAAAAGGTTCCATATCATTTCATCTCGAAAACCTTCGATCTGTGCAAAAACTTGCTCAAATTCTGCACACAGTCACTTTCGGTGGTTGACTGGTACATTTTCTGTGTGAATTAACCACCGAAAACGCAGCTTTCGGTGGTTAATGAACAGTCGTTCTGTTCGCCTAAACCACCGAAAGTCAAAATTTCCAGCAAAAATTGCCTTTGGTAAAAATCCATTTTCTCAGCCATGGAATATCCGTTTCGCACATTCCAATAGTCGATCGACATCTACAGATCGTAAGATTTCTAATGGTACAATCAGATTTGGATTTGGAGCTAGGGAATATAGTGAAAATTTCCCTTCAAGATTAGGCATATTTCCTTCAAAAAATGCCGGTGCGTTTTTGAGAGTTAACACAAGGATTTGAAATTCCACCTTTGCTCAACACTAGTCCTTATGCTTCCAGACTTGCAAAAACCATTTGAGATTGAGAAAAAAACTTCATATTATGATATCAGTGCAATCCACACTCAACATGGGCATATGGTGTCCTATGATAGTGAAACATTATATAATGTTGTTTACAGATATCCCACCTACGACAAAGATATGTACTCCATCGTGCAGGCATGTCGAAAATGGAAAAATTACATTTAGGGAAGGAAACGATCATACACACTGATCACAAGCCTCTAAAATTCATGTAGACATAACAAGATTTATATACTGACAGCCATCAGAAGTGTTCCACATACCTGCAACAATTCCACTTGAAAGTCAAGTACAAGAAGGGAAAAGCTAACCATGTTGCAGACTTCCTCGATCGACCTCTGGTAGTGGCACTAACCACAGTTCTTAACTTCTATGGGCATGAGATGTATGGGTGGCCACAATTATACAATAGTGACTCTAACTTTACTGCTACATATCATACTTTGAGTGTAGGAAAACTAGTTACAGACTTTCATCTCTAGAATGGACTACTATGTCATCTGAGCCATCTCTTTGTTCCTTCAAGAAAGTGTGTAAAGTTGATTTGGGAAGCGCGTTACATTTGGGCAGTATGACACTTTGTTGTGGAAAAATCGGTGGTAGTATTGCAAAATAATTTTTATTGGCCGAAGCTTCGACAAGGTTCCCTCAAGTACATCAAATCTTGCATTTCCTACACCATTGCTAAGCCTGCCATCAAGAAATAGGGGTCGTACACCCCTCTTCCTACTCCAGATAGGCCTTGGGAGTCCATATCCATGGATTACAGGACTACTCTACCTTCAACCATGCATGGAAAGGAATGTGCCTTTGTGGTCATTGATCAATTCTTTAAGATGTCATTTTTCTACCCTGCAAGAAGAGCATCACAGCCGAGGCCACCACCAATCTCTTCTTCAAATGTATTTGGGTTCATTTTGGATTCCGACGAACCATTATTTCAAACCGAGAAAGTATGTTCCTGAGTACTTTTTGGTCCATCCTATGGTCTGTTATTACCCTGTAATTTCCCAGGCTGAGGAGGAAATTGGCAGGGGTAACCACAAAACCACTTCGAGTCAAGGATCTATCCCTCCAAGACTCAGAGAGGGATCTCTCTGTCATATTTAAATTTGTTTGAGCATGGGTCTTAGGCTAGCTATGCAGAATAGGATTTGTTTTTAGAGTTTTTGGTTGAGACCACAAAAAGGGTCATTGGGGAAAATGGAGTCAAGAGGTTAAGATGATAGATTAATGAATAACTAAGACAAAATGTGACCAGGCGGGATAATCATGTCAATGGATCCTTTGAGATTATAAACTGGGAAAAGAAGAATAAATTGAAATTCATTTCAAATGCAGAGCAGAGCTTATCTGAATTCTACATTTCAAACTTGGAAGAAAACATAAATATTGTTTCAAGCCAGCACAGGGTGTTAAGAACAAATCCTTCACATTATCTTCTCGTAGACAATACATAAAGAAAAATCATGTGAAACGGGAAAGTAACAAGTTACATCAGGGAAAAACTTCACCATTTAAACACGACACAAGAATCTTGAAATATGATGCCTTTGTATTCATTCATAAAAGTCACTTACAGATTTTGAAACATTTCTACAGTGGATGGGGACATTCCCATTCCATCCTTCCCTTTCAGTCTAACAACCCCCCTCTTTCTTAAAATTCATAGGCTTTATAGACTTTACAAACAAGTTCAATATCCTATAAAAATGGATCTCATATACTAAAAATAAAACAAGATCAAATTAATAATGATGTGTAGGATCGAGTCTTTATTTCAAGGGTCAAACCCTTATCAACTAAGTCTTCAACAATCTTCGATATCCTCAGTAATCTTCATAGTCTTCATAAGATAGTAGAACACTTTTGAATTCCTTATTTGACAGCTGAACAATTTTGGTCAAAAATAGAAAGGCCACATAGTCTTCTTTCCTTATCATCTGCCTCAAAAGATGGAAAAGGATGATGATTTGTATCCCTTTAATTCTGATCTTTCCTTAAAAACCATTCCCACATGATCTGGAAACAAAAATCATCAATCTGAGAAAAAAATGAGTATTCTTCCAGTTCATGTGCTTTCGATAGATTAGAAGCGTAAAATCGTGAGGGTAAGTTGCCTAAAGCGGATCTTTCGGCAACTAACAGTGCCTTTTGAAACCTGTGCAAGATGTCGAAACCACAGGCTTTGAAAATATTCATCAAAACTTCAAAATTGAAATTCCTTCAGTCTTTTGAACTTCAAGGTTACTCATTCAAGTTCTCTACAGCCTCTGCTAGCTTCTCTAGGCCTGGATGAGTTATAAGCTTTGCATATTTGAGCCTTAGTTTCATCTTCAAACATCTAGCTACCTTGTGCAACTTCTTGTTTTCTTCAAGCAGCCTTTTGTTCTTCTTTTCCAATTTAACATGTGTTTTAGCTAGTCTTTGAAAACAATCTCTTACCTCTGATGATGTCCTCATGATGGTCTCATTTTGGGATTTGACCACCTTTTCCAGTAACTTTAGATCCATGACTTCTTCCTTAAGATTTTTTATCTTCTTTGATGCTGACTTACTGTTTTTTATTATTGATGCTTTGGGGACCTCCATATCTTGGGCTTCAGGGACCTCCAGATCTTGAGCTTCAGGGACCTCCAGATCTTGAGCTTCAGGTGAGAAAGGTGCTTCTTCAGGATCTTGAAAATCGGGGGCTTCATGCTTAGAACTTTGGACTCCAGAAGTTGTTTCTTTAGGAGCTTCTTGCTCAGGCATCTCTTCTTCTATAAGATTTACCTCCTCCTCTGAATATGTATAAGGCAGATTGAAGACATTTTTATCAGAGGCACTAGTTTTCCCTTTTGTAGCTTGGCTGAAATCAAGCTTCTTTTTGGCTCTTATGGACTTAGAAGAAGAGGATGGCTCCTCTATAATCACTGGGTAAATGGATCTTATTTTCCTTTTACTACTCTAGGGTGTTGAAGATTTATTGGATGAAGTCTTATTTTTGTCCTTAGGCTGGGATTCTGGTTCAAATACACCCCAGAAGAGAAAATGCTCCCAATTCTTATCCCTCCTTTGCAATTCTTCAAGCACTTTGAGTTTGATAAGGCTATGATGGAAAATCCTACCCTGCACCTTGCTAGGTTTGGCCTGAACTTGGTGTGCCATTTTTGTCAAACTTCTATGGAGGTAGAAGGGTAGATTCAAAGGACACCTACCTATGAAATGGTTCATGAGCTTGAAATGGTAGAGCATCACTCTACCATATCTTCCTTCACATGTACTATATACCTGGATTGATTTGAGCAAGTGTTTAGATTTTTCCTCCAAGTAGGATCTAGGGATATCTTTCTTCCAAATAATACATTTGTGTTCAGACTTGAGATAAGACCTGAACTCCATGTCTTTAGTAATGGGTTTTTTAAACCATATTTCACCAATCCTAGGTATCTATGTTGTTGCTACAACAATGAATTCATCAACCTGCATCTCAATTGTTCCCACTTTTTCCTTGTCTCCATCAAATTTTAATGCAAATGCCTTAGCCACTCCTTGGTGAAAACCTTGTAGTTTTTCACAGTACCTGTAGCATCCAGCATCTCTGAACATATGGAAAATCTCAAGGTGAGATTCCAAATATGTTATATCATTAAGTTCTTTCTTGAGCAGAGCCCTTCCCTTCTTCATCAACAAAACCAATTGTCAACACCTGCAATACAATAAAATTGGGCTTGGGGAGACACGGGGGTGCTGATAGAGGACAGATTGAAGCTTGAGCAGAGGAAAAATGCGTGATATGGGGAAAAGGTTTGAATGACAATATTTTAGAATAAATCCTTAATAAAGAATGAAACTCAAATCACAATGATGATTGCATCATTCGACCAAGACAGAAAACCACATGATAGATTAGGTAAAAAATGAATTATGTGAGCTTATGGTGATCTTAGTTGGAAACGGAGAACTCGGATCTACTAGATTAGGGTTTAATAGATTTCACCAAATAATCATATCAGACATACATCACTTGCCTAGATTGTATCATGATCCAATTCTAGTTAATTTTGGCAGCACTTAAGATCATCATGAAATGTGTATTGATGGCGGTTTGAGAGTCCAATGGGACAGTCTAACCGTTAGCAGACTCTGTGTTTTCGGCAGCTAAGAACACCCCGCGCCTACCTTTTTAGCTGACGAAAGTGATAGATTTCCACAGCTTATAACACATTGAAAACCGACCCTTAGCTGTCAAAAGCTAACCTTTGACACTTTTGCATTCGAGAACTCAAAACATCATTTTCCAACTTTGGATATACCTGGACACCTTTTTGAAACATAAGATACACCACTGGACCATTTACTCTGATTTTATTAACATGAAGACACTCTCAAAATGATTCAGGGAAAATTTTGAAATAGATAACTGGAGACCAGATGACTATATCACAGGACCCTAACATAGGCTCCAATTGGGGATGGCATCTCCTTAGGAGGTGTCAAGAATCTCATAACTCAGGCTTCGTAATTCATTGCCTTGTCCATTGGGCTAATCCCACCACTTATATCTTGATTTTTCCTGCAACTTAGTGACTGGACACCATTTGATTATTCATTTTGACTTTCACTGAGTTTTGAAATAAAATAAAACACATGCTTGGCCAACAAACTTATTTGCACACCTATCTAATCTAACCTACTAAAATTATATCTCCGTTAAGTAATGGAAAAATGCCAGTGAAGCCAATACAACATTTGCTCTGATAATTTTACTTCTTTACCGCTTTTGATCAAACTCGGAACTAGGGTTGTTGATGGTGCTTGAGAGTAGTTTCCAACTTGGTCATCACCACATAAAATTTGATAAACCTGAAAAATAGGAGAAATACTAGAAATGGAAAAGGATCTTGTATTGAAAAATTTCTCCATATATGTATTTACAGGATCAATATAGTCTTATCACATCCTTTGATTTTCAACTTCAAACAGTTCAACCTCATGACTTGATTTTGCACCTATGCTTTCTATGTCCTCCAACGCTTCCTTACATGACTGCAAATGCTCTTAGGGGCTTTGTGATGATCCTCCTACTGAACCGGGCAATGAAGGTGATTGCCTGATCATATCACAATCATAGATTTTTTTCAATCCATAACTAAATGTTGAAACAGGCTCCTGACTACACATATTATCTAAAATTGTTGCTATGGGATCCTGAAAGGATTGACAAGATTGCTTCATTGATTCGCATGACAGGTTTTGGCTTTCTATGTGTTCAACCTTCAACATATGCTCAAGAGTCTCCTTCAAGATTTTGAATGAGTCAAAAACTAATGGTACAAAGTTACACTCCAGTATTTCAAATTATGTTTCAGGCTTTGCATTTTCCCCTGAACTTTGAAAATCATAGAAACTTGGAGATTGTAATCCTGGATCTGAAATGGTTTCTTTATCGTCAATGAAATCCTTCACTATTTCATCATAGGGTTTTTCTTCTTCACTATTTACAACTCGTTCATAATTTTTTCTCAAAAATTGAAAAGAGGAGAAACATAAGGGTAAAGTCTGTACACTTACTCCGAGACATTTTGCATTATGATCCTTTCTTTCATGATTTGTATGTACAGATTGATTGTCCTACTGGGATTTCAAATGATATTCTTCCTCCCAATCATATGTTGTTAATTTCTTTGAAAAAACCATTATGGTATAATCATCATCATATCGATCAAGCCTAGGTAAATCATCCATGGATGAAATTTCATTGAACATGCATATCATGTCAGGAGAATTCCCCACCATCCTCTGATTTTGAACTTCATCTTCAACTGTATTGTGAATTGATTACATGAAACTATCATTATTCAGTGCCTGATACCAAGGTTGAGTTGTAGACGTTTTAGGAATATTGACCTTTGTCGTTTCTGGAACTAGTGGGATATGAGGTCTTTGAACAACAAGTGCCTCTTTCCTGCTAATTTTCTGCATCATCTCTTTTACAGTGTTGGCCAGGACATCTAGTTTCACTTCTAAAGATGTCATTTGTTTCTTTTTTGTTCTAGTTTTTTCTTCTGCTCTTAGCTTGGACCTTTTGCTCAGCAGATTGGCTTCTACATCAACTACGACATTTTGTATTTCTTCCAGGGTTACAGTGTTCCTTTCCCTTAACTGAAAGGCCATTTCTGGATCAAAAGCATCGGGGAAATGCAAGTGAGATAATCCTGGGGGTGGTCTTACATCGGCAGGAAATGCATTATACACCCTATTGAACCTAGCTGAAAAATGTTGTACTGTCTCTCCCGACTGTCTTTTCAAATGTTCATATTCGTCTAGGATGAGAAATATATTTCCCATGATCACCCATCGATCTAGGAAAATTTGCGTAATTGATGGAAGTTGCTAATGCTTGCAGCTGGAAAACTCTTAAACCAATTTTTAGCTTTACCATGCAATGATAGGGCAAACATTCTGATGTTGACATCATCATCTTCCACCTAAAACAGATCAAGAAAATCCTCAAGACTTTGGGCATGTTTTTCAGCAGTGATCTTCACATTTTCCCCATCAAACCTGGGCAGATTATTGATGTAATTGGCAGGGAGTTCATGGAGAATAGGAGGCAAATCTAGGGGCTTGTATCTGTTTGGGATTTTTGCATGTACAGGGGGTAAAGCAAGAGGTTTATAATCATTTGGATTTTTAGCATGAGCAGGAGATAAAGCATGATGTTCATGTATCACTAGGCTTTCTACAGGTGTATCTGGTATGTGCAACGGTGTATGAGCATGTACATGATATACGATTTGGGGCCTAGTCTCTTGAGGTTTATCAATTTGCAGATGATCCATGTAAACTTCAACAATGTACTCTTGATCAGTTTTAGAATAAGATAGGACATAATTACAGAAAAAACCAATGATGTCTTGAATACAGTTTGAGCTTGAGTACCTGATCTTTCTAGGTTGCTTGGTCATCTTCAGGTTCTTCCCAGTGGAGTCTTTGATTTGGCACTATCTGGAGTTGATTGGAGTCACCAGGTGAAATATTTCAGCCTTCTTGTGTCTGGTCACTGTCCACCATCAGTGATCAGATCTGGAACTTGAAGTGCACTACTAGAGAAAGTTCCCCAGTATGGTCGCGACTATGTTATCACCCTGTAATTTCCCAGGCTGAAGAGGAAATCGGCAGGGGTAACCACAAAACCACTTTGAGTCAAGAATCTATCCCTCCAAGACTCAGAGAGGGATCTCTCTGTCAGATTTAAATTTGTTTGAGTATGGGTGTTAGGCTAGCTATGCATAATAGGATTTGTTTTTAGAGTTTTTGGTTGAGACCACAAAAAGGGCCATTGGGAAAAATGGAGTCAAGAGGTTAAGACGATAGATGAATGAATAACTAAGAAAAAATGTGACCAGGAAAGATAATCATATCAATGGATCATTTGAGCTTATAAACTGGGAAAAGAAGAATAGATTGAAATTCATTTCAAATGCAGAGCAGAGCTTATCCGAATTCTAGATTTCAAACTTGGAAGAAAACATAAATATTATTTCGAGTCAACATAGGGTCTTAAGAACAAATCTTGCACATTATCTTCTCGTAGACAATACAAAAATAAAAAGCATGTGAAACAGGAAAGTAACAAGTTACATTAGGTAAAAACTTCACCATTTAACCACGACACAGGAATCTGGAAATATAATGCCTTTGTAATCATTCATAAAAGTCACTTACAGATTTTGAAACATTTCTACAGTGGATGGGGGCATTCCCATGCCATCCTTCCCTTTCAGTCTAACAACCCCCCTCTTTCTTAAAAGTCATAGGCTTTATAGCCTTTACAAACAAGTTCAGGATCCTATAAAAATGGATCAGATATGATAAAAATAAAACAAGATCAAATTAATAATGATGTGTAGGATCGAGTCTGGATTTCAAGGGTCAAACCCTTATCAACTAAGTCTTCATAGTCTTCATAAGATAGTAGAACACTTTTGAATTCCTTCTTTGATAGCTGAGCAATTTTGGTCAAAAATAGAAAGGACACTTAGTCTTCTTGCCTTATCATCTACCCCAAAAGATGGAAAAGGATGATGATCTGTATCCCTTTTATTCTTATCTTTCCTTAAAAACCATTCCCACATGATTTGGAAACAAAAATCCTCGATCTGAGCAAAAAATGAGTATTCTGCCAGTTCCTGCGCTTTCGGTAGCTTAGAAGCGTAAAATCGTGGGGGTAAGTTGTCGAAAGCGGAGCTTTCGACAGCTAACATCACCTTTTGAAACCCACACAATCTGTTGAAACCATAGGCTTATAAAATCTTCATCAAAAATTCAAAATTGAAATTCCTTCAGCCTTTCGAACTTCAAGGTTACTCATTCAAGTTCTCTGCAGCCTCAGCTAGCTTCTCCAGGCCTGGATGAGTTATAATCTTTGCATCTTTGAGCCTTAGTTTCATCTTCAAACATCTAGTTACCTTGTGCAACTTCTTTTTTTCTTCAAGCAGCCTTTTGTTCTTCTTTTCCAATTTAACATGCATTTTAGCTAGTCTTTGAAAATAGTATCTTACCTATGATGATGTCCTCGTGATGGTCTCATTTTGGGATTTGACCACCTTTTCCAGTAACTTCAGCTCCATGAATTCTTTCTCAATATTTTTTATCTTCTTTGATGTTGACTTATTGTGTTTTCTTATTGATGCTCCAGGGACCTCCAGATCTTGAGCTTCAGGTGAGAAAGGTGCTTCTTCAGGAGCTTCTTTTTCATGCATCTCTTCTTCTATAATCTCTACCTCCTCTTCTGAATCTGTATAAGTCAAATTCAAGACATTTTTATTAGAGGTACTAGTTTTCCCTTATGTAGCTTGGTTGAAATCAAGCTTCTTTTTTGCTCTTATGGACTTAGAAGAAGAGGTTGGCTCCTCTGTAATCACTAGGGAAATGGCTCTTCTTTTCCTTTTACTACTCTGGGGTGTTGAAGATTTATTGGATGAAGTCTTATTTTTGTCCTTAGGCTAGGGTTCTGGTTCAAATTCACTCTAGAAGAGAAAATTCTCCCAATTCTTATCCCTCCTCTGCAATTCTTCAAGCACTATGAGTTTTATAAGGCTATGATGGAAAAGCATGCCCTGCACCTTTCTAGGTTTGGCCTGAACTTGGTGTGCCATTTTTGTCAAACTTCTATGGAGGTAGACAGGCAGATTCAAAGGACACCTACTTGTGAAATGGTTCATGAGCTTGAAATGGTAGAGCATCACTCTTCCATATCTTCCTTCACATGTAATATATACTTGGATTGCTTTGAGAAAGTGTTTCCATTTTTCCTCCAAGTAGGATCTAGGGATATCTTTCTTCCAAATAATACATTTGTGTTCAAGCTTGAGATAAGACCTAAACTCGATGTATTTAGTAATGGTTGTTTTAAACCATCTTTCACCAGTCCTAGGTATCTCTGTTGTTGCTGCAACAATGACTTCATCAATGTGCATATCAATTATTCCCACTTTTGCCTTGGCTCCATCAAATTTTAAGGCAAATGCCTCAGCCAGTCCTTGGTGAAAACCTTGTAGTTTTTCACAGTACCTATAGCATCCATCATCTCTGAACATATGGAAAATCTTAGGGTGAGATTCCATATATGTTATATCATTAAGCTCTTTCCTGAGCAGAGCCCCTCCCTTCTTCATCGGCAAAACCAATTGTCAACACTTGCAATACAATAAAATTGGGCTTGGGGAGACATAGGGGCATTGATAGAGGACAGATTGAAGCTCAAGTAGAGGAAAAATGTGTGATATGGGAAAAAGGTTTGAATGACAATATTTTAGAATAAACCCTTAATAAAGAATGAAACTCAAATCATAATGATGATTGCATCATTCGACCAGGACATAAAACCATGTAATAGATTAGGTAAAAAACGAATGATGTGAGTTTATGGTGATCTTAGTTGGTAGCAAAGAACTCATATCTATTAGATTAGGGTTTAATAGATTTCACCAAATAATCATATCAGACATACATCACTTACCTAGATCGTATCATGATCCAATTCTAGTTAATTTCAGCAGCACTTAAGATCATCATGACATGTGTATTGATGGCGGTTTGAGAATTCGATGGGACAGTCTAACCGTTAGCAGACTCTGTGTTTTCGGCAGCTAAGAACACCCCACGCATGCCTTTTTAGGTGACAAAAGTGATAGCTTTTGGCAGCTTATAACACATTGAAAAGCGACCCTTAGCTGTCGAAAGATAACCTTTGACACTTTTGCATTTGAGAGCTCAAAACATAATTTGCCAACTTTGGATATACCTGGACACCTTTTTGAAACATAAGATACACCACTGGACCATTTACTCTAATTTTCTTAACATGAAGACACTCTTAAAATGATTCAGGGCAAATTTCCAAATATATAACTGGAGACCAGATGACTATATCATAGGACCCTAACATGGTCGATGATGGACACCAAGATGACTAAATCAACTACCTTCCACCCACAGACTGATGGAAAAACATATCTTGTCCATACCCTGAGGATGTACAATTCCAAACATCCATGCACATGGGACGAGGGCCTTTCTTATGCTCAACATAGCTAAAATAGATCCCTCCACAACTCTATTGGCCACAACCCTTTTCAGGTGTGATCAGGGTTCCAACCATTGGCCCCCATTGACGTAGCTCATTCCCTAGCAACTGCACAAGAAGAGTCCTCCCATGCTCAAACTGAGGCTGATCGAGCAGCCAAATATTTTGAGTGAATCCAGCACATACAACAATAAGTTCATGATATTTTTCATAAATCCAATGCCAAGCATAAGCAACACCATAATCAACATCGATTACCACACAAGTTTCAGGTAGGAGATAAGGTATGGTTTCATTTGCAGAAAGAGCACCTCACAGGACCCCATCGGAAGCTACACCCACTCTGATATGGTCCTTACACCATTACCAAGGTTGTGGGTGAGAATTATTTTGAATTAAGTATTCCTCCTTTCATTGGCTTTCACCTGGTATTTAATGTGGAACTGCTTCGACCATATTTTCCACCTCTCCTGGAAACTTCGGACGTGACCAAGCACTTGGCCCCTGCAAAACTCAATCCTTACTGCATTGAACATACAAATATTTATTGGATCATGGACACCAATATGAATGGCACCCTCTAGAAGAACTTCCAACTCTCTCGGGTCATCAAAGCAGGGCAGTTTCTTCGTCGGGGCAAGTGGCTCACCAGGAGCCAGGTTTAGCAGAAGTTTCCCCATCTAATGGAGGAACTTGAAGCAATGGGGACCATTTATTATTAAGGGGGGAGGATTGATCCAAGTGGAAATTTTTGGCCACCCACATGTTCCACCAATTCAAAATGGTTCCACATCTTGGTAGTTTTTCTATAGTTTTTCAGGTCCCAAACTTTTGAGGTCGTTTTGAGGCCTTAAACGATGTGTTTTTGGCCAAACAATGCCTATATTGTAAGTAAAGGTAGATGATAGGCCTAACGAAATGTGTACTCCTTGGCCAGACCTTTCTGAAGTTGTGTCGAGCGCCCCAAATGGAGATCGTATGCAAAATTTGTGCCCCCAGGAAGTTGACGTATCAACTAACCACATCGGGGCCCACAAACCTTTTGGCACTTCATCTTATGGGGTTAGGGTTTTGGATGTTTAGGGTTTTCTCATTGATGATTTATGTTAAAATTCCTTTTCAGCCTCTTTGTAATCAACTTCTTGTGAATGAGCGTAGCCGACACATCTCTCTCTTCAGAGATAAGCTACCACCATTCTAGCTAGCTTGTGTGCTTTGCATTTTACAGTCTTTTTTATTCCAGACAGTCATTAATAGACTTCGAGTTTTATTGTATTAATGTTCTCCTTGCAATATCTTTGTGTATTTCCTTGTTATATCTCTAGTATATCTCTGTCTTCATGTCATTCTCAATATAATCCGGATCAATTATGACCACAAAGAGAGTTTCTCACCTTAGCTTTCTATTTTTCCTTCATAAAATATATGTTTTATCTGAGGTAGCATATATAATTGTGTATATGGTTTATGAATTGCTACTTGGGTGATATAATTACAACTGATGTTTTTTGTTTTTGTCACTAATAGTATGTCCATGAATTGGATTAGAGGTGAATTGTAGAAACCCTTTCCAAACATAGGATTTAGAAGGGATTTTTCCTAAACTCATATCTCGCAATGTGTTTTTATCTCTTCAATTTGAGAAATGTGATAATATGAAAACAGTTAAGGCATAAGAATTCTAACAAATGTAAGAGAGAACATGTAATGGAATGCATGTGCATATTGAAGGAATAAATATGTGCTAATGTGCATATAGAAAAGCATAGGAATATATGACGGTTGCATGTCTACTAAGTGTGGCTGATCACTAATTATGATTGTTTCTAGGTGTGTAACCAAGAGTGAGTAAAGAGAAGAAGCTAATTGTCAAAGGGTTGGTGAATGGATGATGTAAGCTCCCATGGGGCACCCCTTGAATAGAAACATCAAGGATGTTGATGGAATCCATGTAGATATGATGAACTATGTCAATACAACATGTGTGATGAAGGGAATTTAGGCAATAATTCCTTGAAACATACTAGATATCAATAAGTGTTTAATTGAAGATATTTGAATGCATAAATGTGATTGATACCTAGTAGGGTTATGGTAAAGACAAGAATCCTTGCACATGTAAAATTGTTGAAACCTTTTGATACATTCATGAAATAAAATGCTTGCATTTAGATATTTATGAGAACATAACCAAGGCAAATGAATGATCATACCTATGATTTGAAAAGGAATGTCATGTGAGATGGCCATGAAGGAGACCATGTTGTTTTTGGACCCAAGAAATGTTATATTGTTGCATAGATATCCAATGGTATCCCTACTTACATCAATGTATAAAACTGTAACCTTATTTCCTACACTGAAGAGCATCGAAGGGAAAGGTTCTCGAGGGACTATTGAGTAGAGAAAGGAAAGGCCTTTCCTTGTGTTTTGTTTGGCTAAAGGGGGAGGTGTCCAGATGTTTGAATAAGCATTGGTGAGGTGGTTGGGTGATGTTTCAAAGAATTGGCTAATCCCTCCAACTTGTCATGGTGGATTGCATGACGTAATGAGATGGTATTTAGTGTAATGAAAATGTGCATAAGTAGACTATGTGAATGTGCAAGTTGTGATTAAGCATATGTATATACTTGGACATATGCCCTAATGTGTTGAGAGTAATTGCACATGTTCAACTTAATAGTGAGAATATATGCTTATGTTGATAATGCATATATGACGAACAATATTTCATTGTTGTTAAATATATAATAGTTGGAAATGATTGATTTATTTGTGAGATACAATTCTATGACCATTTCATATGGTATTGGGAATGTAGCAATGAAAAGATTGTATGCATGAATAGTCATGTTTTTTTTGGTTGGATGAAAACTCTATTAAAAATGATAGATTTCAAGTAGTCTTTTCTTGGATATGACACTGAGAGTGAGCCCATAATTAAGACTAGTTGCTGCCACATGTGAAAGCCAACATTATGAAAGGATCTCATAGTTGTTCAAATTGATTACTATATGAAGCAGGTGCAAAACTCTGATTGAAATTTTGATAACATATCTCATGGTAATTATATGTCTATGATTAAGGTGAGATGATGGCTCTATCTAGTGAGGGAAGAGGATGTTTGTTATAATCTTGAAAGCATGAGGATGGTGCTATTGTGATTACACTAGAACCCTATGTTATGCCCTAATCACCTAGAGTTGATGATTGTTTTGAGTTTTCCAATGGGACACCTAGATAGTAAAACTTGTGAAGTATATGATATTCATACATGTGAAATCCTTTCTCCCGTGCGAATATTTAGAAGAGAAGGGTATACCTTAGCTTGTAAGGGTGAGTGGATGCAAGGAAGAGGTGACTTAATTGAATATTCTCTATGAGATTCATGACATATTCTAGCTTGGATCAAGAGGAAATATATCTGGGGTGTGTCAGAGAAGGAAGTAGGATGAAGTGAACATATATTTATATAGATAAGTATTGGGTTGAAGGTGCATGGTGTATCTCGTATTGTGAATATATGTGCTTCAGTTATGAATTTGAAATTATTGTGGATGGAATAATTGTACATAGAAATGGCTATGACATGCATGTTTTCTTTTCATGATTTCTATAGGTATATGCTGAAATGTTAAGGCCTTAGAAGCATCTCAAGGAAGTAAAGTGAATTGTTGAACATTGATGTTCAAGATAGAAAGCAATGGAGGTTCACGATAAAGAGGATAGCATTGCAGATGCGGCTAATGAATGAAGAAATGATCTCATTGCTATAAATAAAGGTCATCGAGAATGGTGTTATTCCATGGGAGGGGATGAAACATCCTAGTTTTGACCCTTGAATTATAAAATCTTAAATAATGTATTATTTGAATTATGAGGTTATGTTATGGGATTCAAGCCATGCAAGTAAGTTAAATGATCATGTGTGTAAATCATATAAATTCTTGTAAATTATTCTTAGTGTGGAGCTCAAATCCAAGGCTTGACTAATGAATGTGTATGAGTTCCTATGATGGGTAGGATTGTGGCGTGGTTGCTATGTTTTCCATGGTGTTCTTGTGTTATGAAAAATCATCTATAAAAAGGAAATATATAATAATCTAATATCCACCAAAGAGATTGTTTGAGAAGCAACAAGGGGACCATGATACCGCAAGAGAGGAAGAGGAAAAAGGGTGCATAGGTGATATGAATTGGCACTTGTCCTTCGAAGGTACAACCTTTATTGTTCATGCTTCCTTACAAACATTTATCATTCATCTTTGAATTGGGTGGCCATTTAAATGTTTCCCCATCCTTGTAGTGAAGGGAGCACTTGGCTTATGCAAATGTTTGGGGGGGAACCATTATTCATCATGGTGGATGGATTATTCTTACTCTCCTCCATTTTAATTGAGAGAAATCATGTCTCATGAACCCTCTCTATTCTCCCATTCTATTTTTATTTCTCTCTATGTTCATGGAGGAACTTGAAGTGAAATTGTGGTTGTTCTTCCTACAATTGGTGAGAGAATCCCATGGAATTATTGTTGGTAAGATCTTGTGGAGGTTGGGGACTTTCTATGATAATTTGAAGAGGAAATGGGATGGTAAAATATGTCTAGAATGTCTTAAATACTTGAAGCAAACACCACAAACCTTCCACCATGTTAGTGTTGAGCATGGATTGTTTGGGTCAAGTGTTTCTCCTCCGGGTCATTTCAACTAGGAAACCAACAATCTTTGTCTCTTTCTACCTATACTGGAAGGGAAGAAAATACCTAAGGGACTATTGAGTAGAGAAAAGGATGATCTTCCTTGTGTTGTGAAGGACAAGAGAGTGCCATGGTGGACTAATGGTTGGATGAGGGCCTAGAGTGCTCATGAGTAAGAAAATTGGCTTTCCATGAGAGAGATGGGTTAGGATAACTGAGATTATAGCCTTGTAGGATATTCCTTCACCTTGGTGGTATCATGGTATATACTTGGATAGGAATCTATAGCTGATTTCTATGGTTGGTGTTGACTATATTTTTGGTCAACAATACTTAGCTGGCAAAGCATTGTCAGCCCCCCTCTCATTTCACAATTGCTTGTGCAAAGTCCTGTGCGCTCCCGCTAAGTTGTTGCTACACATTCAAAGAAGATGTCATTAAATAAAATTTTAAGCTATGATGAATATTTTCTAACAATGATGGTCGGTGATCAATTTTGAAGTTGCACATCCTACAAGCTCTCAGATAGACATTGGTTTACTACAAGCATTCGGCAAGGATGATATAGTAATTGGTAAACTTATGGAGGCTCTTGAACAATCACAAATGTGTCTCTCTTGTTCACTTCTCACATATTATTTTGCTTCCATATATTTTGGACCCCTTTTATCACCTTTATTGTCATACATATCAACATGCCCACATTCCAACCTTCCAAAAATATTTCTTATACCACACCTTAAAATTTGTCCTATGCCAAAAGCAAAGTTATATTATTATATTATTGTTTGTCATTTTCTTTTCACTTGATAAAAAGGGGAAAAGTAAACCAATTATCCAAATTTTATATCCTATAACAAAGCCCTTTGCATGACCCATATCTCATATCCCTCTCCAATATTTAATTATAACATATGATATTACCAAGCTACTTTTGGGTTATGACTTTAACATTATCCAACATCATATCATAAGCAAAGATATCGTTATGTTAAGAATTATAGCATACATGAGCATCATGAGAAGCCTATTGGGTTAATTGCATGCCATTTACCCCTTGGCCCCAACCCCTGATTGGGGTTATATGTTACAGTGACAAGGCATGAAATTAAGGTTAAAAATATATTTTGATCTTATTTGAAGATCAAAAGGATTGGGCCCTTTATTATTAAAGGAGATATATTATATATTTTTGAGATTGAAGCGAAGAGTTAGGCTCTTATGGAACATTCGACCTCCCATCATATTTTAAGAGCATTTGTTAACTAAGGGTTCAAATGGATGTTTTTAAAGTAGTTTGTTACGCCGAAAGGCGTATACCTATTGGCAATGGGCACAATTAATCATCTTTTAATCTAAAATTTTAATCTGATGGCTAACAATTAAAGATGTTGGAATATTCTTAGTCGTCCTCCCAAATCAATGAATGTGATTTACTCTTCATAATCTCCTTATATTTTTTAATGCATCCGTTAACCTGTTTACTTTTTAACATTTACCTAATCATATTAAGAAATTACTATAGCACTATATGATTGCCACGTTTAAATGATTAACGTTTAACATTACCAAGTTTGGATTATTAACCACGAATTTCCTCACCTGTCCCTGCGTTTTCCTCAGGCGTTTCAGCGATCCGCGCGTTTCATATTGGGCAGAGCGTAGTAATATATGATGCCAAGTGTCTCTTCGTAGCTGCATTCTTCACGATGGCTCAACGAAGGCTCAAATGCATTGGTTCTTCAACGACGGCTCCAATGTGTTCTTCACGACGGCTCAACTACGTTCTTAACAAGTGAATATGCCTTTCGGCGTTAATCAGTCACAATTATGTGACTGTGCTAGTTTATACCAACCATCTATACTCGACGTCATATGAAGCATCTAGAATAAGGGGATCGCATGAGTATGTTCCTGGAAAACTTTGAATAAGAGGATAGTCATAATCTAAGAGCATGACTCTAACATTGATGATGTGGTGTAAATCGAGTTGATTGTCATTGAATGAATTGGATGACAACTGATCCACGTAGATAATTTATCACCTATGGTTTGGACGTAATACTTATATTGATGACTGTTTTTTTTTCTAATACTATCCTAAAGCATATAATGAGTACAGTGTCGATATTGAATGGATCTTTGCTGGTCTTTTTCCAAGTGAAGTTATTCTAAATACTATCAGCTCCTCTTCATGTCAACCCAAGATTCACATGTGTGTGGGAGCGGGCTCTAAGGCTGTTGATAACTCAGAATTATTAAAAATTTATTTTTCCCATTGGAGAAGACTTTATTTTGTCTTACAAAACTTCTTTTTTTTATGACTAGGGGAATCGACAACGACGGCAATATCGTATTCGCGTGACATAGGGTCGAATCGTGTCGGCTACCTTATAACCCCTAGGGAGAATCTCACAGCCCGCAAGCACGCCTCTGGATAAATCGAGGTTTGAACTCGTGACCTGCGTAACAGCACGAACACCTTAACAGTATGTTCACTGGTCACTAAACCAAACCCCTAAGCGCGTCTTACAAAACTTTATCAATGTCTAGAACTTATGATATTTACGGGATTGGCTCAGGATTCAGTGAGAGTATGCTCAACGCTAATCCAGTGAGCAAGTAAGTTGATCGACAGAAAAACCTCACTAATGAAGAACCTAGATATTTTATAAATAAATATAAATTTTATAAATTCTAAAAAGAGAAAAAAGTAAAATAAACTAATGGATTTATTATTATTGTAAAAGGTTGTATATAAGCTTCTTTCATTTTGTTTTTATTAGTCAGTTTTAATAGATAATAGCTTTTGTTTATTTTCTTTATTTATTTTATTTGTTTTAGTTCCCTTGTTATTTATTATATTTTAACTTAAAGAAAATTAAAAATATCAAATCACTACATAATTTTTATAATTTATTTTTGATAGTCTTTAAACAAATTTCTTGTTTAATAAAATTTTCTTTAATTTACTCACTTTAGCATTAACATATTTTAATTCCTTACTAGTTTTGTATTAGTTACTTTCTTACAACAACAAAAAGTGCAAAAATATTATTAAGTTAGGGTTTCCCTTGTAAATATTTTCTTTAGTTGTTTAATTTCTTTTAAGATTTAATTTTGTTATGTCAATTTTATGAACTCGTACATAAAACATAAAAATTAAATATTATAAAAGTACAAAGTAAAAGTGAATTCATGCTTGGACTTTAGGTTAGAGGAGATTTAGCTTAGAGTCTAATGTGTTTTCTTGTTGGGGTTCTAAACCCATGGTGACATTATCATCTCTTCCCGCCTAGCCCAACAGCAGGTCGAGATGTTGGTGTTAGAGACTCTCTAGTCCCTTGACATCAACAGTTGGGAGGTGAATCCCTCCTTAAAAACTAGTTTGGTGGAATTCACTTGAAAACAAATAAGTATTCATAATCATCTCTATGTAGAATACTTATGTCTACATTATGTTTGGTAATTGCAAAATAATAAATTCAAAATATGAATGTTATTTTCATTGTTATTTATATGTGCATATGAATTCATTTATATTGTTTTTAGAGGTAAAATCACCCAAAAATTGGTTAATTAAAGAAAAAAAATTGATTTTAGTGCCTCAATGACCAAAGGAGGCATATAGGTATGTGAAACAAAACAAAGTGCAAACGTCTTTGTCCAACCTTTGTTCCCTTATCATATGTGTTAGAAAACTAGGATCGCGGAGCAATAAAATAAAACAAATGTGGAAATAAAACATAGAAGATACACAATACAATAAAGACACATATATACATGGTTCACCCAGTGTGGGCTACGTCCACCAGAGAAATTCTCAGGTCCTTCATTTTTATTATCCAACAAAATGAAGGGATACAACCTACAACATGCCTGTTATAACTTCATTTTATTTCTCTCACAGTATCATCTCTCTGAATACAATAATCACACATGTACACAACCGCAATACAATTCCCTCATAAAACAGGGTTTCATTCTAAAGAAAAAATCCCTAAAATAAATTCTACCGTCAGATCTGCGACCTTATAATGAACGGTCTAGATTGACTACGAAATTACAATATTTTACAAGGCAATTTTTCCCAAAATTTCGCTTCGGGGGCACTGTCCTCGAATCCCTCACCAAGGGGGGGTTTCCAAAAATTGTCACCACCCCCCCCCCTAGACCCCCTTGGTGACAGTTGTGTGGGGGAAATCCCCCCCACACCCCTCATTTAGGGAATGGGGTCTGAGCATGACTGAAACAGACATATGAATCGGGAAGATAATCAGGGTCCACAACCAACAATCTCCTACTTGGAGACTGATCAGAATAACTCCACTGTTGTTGTATCTGTTGGACTATGATCGAACTTGGAACTGGAAAATTTCTCATCTTCACCTTCATGCTTGAATATCAATTGAAACTAAGTTGGAACTTAGTTTCTCCCTGCTTGCTACCTTTGTTAACATGTTTGTAGGATTCTGGATAGTATGTATCTTTTCCAACCTCAAATGTCCATCTTCCAAGACGGATCGTATGAAATGGTACCTAGGTTGTATATAATTAGTATTTGAATGGAAGGTTGAGTTATTTGCAAGATGAATGGCACTCTCACTGTCACAATGAAACCTGATATTCTCCTGCTTCTTTCCCAATTCCTCCATAAACCTATGTAACCAAATCATTTCTTTACTAGCCTCTGTAGCAGCAACATACTCTGATTTTGTTGTTGAAAATGCAACAATCTTTTGTAGTTCCAAAATCCAACTTATTGTTGTTCTAGCTAAAGTAAAAAAAATACCCTTTGGCGCTCCTCCTGCTATCTTTATCACCTACCATATCTGAATCAACATATCCATGTATAACAACGTTTGAACCTCCAAAACATAATGCATGAGTAGCAGTACCTCTCAAATACCTGAGAATCCACTTTACTTCCTCCCAATGTTCTTTACCTAGATTGTTCATATACCTTCTCAAAAACTTCCACTGCATGTGTAATATCTGGTCTTGTGCAAACCATCGCATACATCAAGCTGCCACCTACTGATGAATAAGGGACCCTGGACATGTATTTTATCTCCTCATGTGTCTTGGGACACATTTCCTTAGTTAATTTGAAATGGATGGCGAAAGGTGCACTAACTGGTTTTTCATTCTACATTATAAACCTTTCCAACACCTTCTCTATGTACTAACCCTGAGACAATGTCAATTTGTGATTTTTCTTGTCTCTTGTTATTATCATACCCAGGATTTTCTTTGCAACACCCAAATCCTTCATTGCAAATGAATTAGCTAATTTCTTCTTGAGCACATTTATATCCTATTGTTGAGGGGTCTGAGATCCCTTTAACTCAACAACATAAACCAAACCCGCCTAAGAGGCCCAATTAGATTCATAAGTGTTTGATGAGTGGTAAGGTTCTCCAGATTTGCGATCTGGATAGGTTTATCGATGGGATTTAATTGTGACTGACAGATGAGTATTTTCTGTTAAGACTTCCCCTCAGGCTAGGAAGTTTTTCTTTTGTTCTTTTTCTAACATTGAAACAAAAGGAAGATAAAACTCTAAACTAGATGAGAGAGAGAAGATAACTATGTGTTTTGGGGGAAGGTTGGGTTTAGGATAACCTTTACCTTGGCATGCAAATGAATAATATCTAAACAACTTCAAACTAGTATTAATACCATTTTAATTAGTGGACATTCAACATCATCTGAGATAACAGTTAAAGAAAATAAACATACATGTGATAAGAAGTTAGTGCAAGAAAATTAATTTACAATACTCTATCATCAATCACAGGTTAACACAATTGATTTCTAGTCACCAATTAGAATAAAAGAACTGTTACGACATCATAAGATAACTTTAAATACAGGTACATCAACTCTTACTCAAAAAAGAAACAAATATCGAATCTGAAGACAGAGATAATCCTCCTCGGTCTAAACACATTCATGTTTTAGATGATCGAAGTGTCTTTGGTTCTAAACAGAACTTCTTAATTAAAATAAACTTACACAGAAGTAGTTCTATTACAAAATTCCAGAAAAATTATTTCTCTCAAAAACCATTGACCCTTTACACGAGGTCGATCTTCCTATTTATAAAGAATCACTAAGCTAAAAATCACTAATACAAATCGTGTTAAGTGAAACAAAATAACATGTCGAAGATTTTATCTCTTTTTTCTCCTAAGATCATCTGATCCTTTCACTGCAGTGGATTATTTCTATCATATTCCGACCACTGGAAGAAGAGGTTTTCACATGTGTTTGCATATGGGAACCTATGTTGATCCATCGGGGTGGAGAGGACTTCCTTTATCTCTATTGCTCACTTATTGTACTTGATCAATTTGACATTTAAGCTTTGTAAGACTACCACATCTTTGATCGAGGGTTCCATGAACTTTCTCGCTAGACCGGGGATCATGCTTGAAGTCTGTGAAATATTTGTTTCCCATGCCAGGTTTTTCTCTTCATGTTGTTTAATGATATCTTGTATGTCGGTTGTTGAGGAAAAGGTATGAATTCCCTTACTCAATCATTTTTTAATCTTGTCTGGCTAGGACAATATAATAGGGAATATCACCCAGGGTTTTATAACCTCAAAAATATTTTCCCAATCCGCAAGAATTAATTACAATGGTTTAGGCTAATTTATTAATTAAAAGAATGTTTGCAATATAAAATAAAATTTTATATAAATTTCAGAAATATACACATATTACAGAAAGTAAATATGGAGATCAAAAAGAAAAAAGTAACCAAGTCATAAATACACATAAATGAGACAGAATAACAATCTGATTTATTTCATTCTGAGATATCGAAAGTGTTTTTCTCTTTACAAAACCCCTACGAGGGCATGGACCAAAGTCTGATTTAGAGATCCCCAATGAACACCATACAAAAAGACTCTGACAAGAAAGTAAAACTGAAATTTATAATCTAGATCAGCTTGCCACAGACTGCTGCTAATTTGACTCTACAAAATATCCTTTATCAGCTATGAAACTTAATCCACAAACAGACAAGAATACACAGACTATCAAGGATGGATCAACACCTCTAAAACAAGTATTTGAAGGGTTTGGTTCAGTTTTGAACATTGTTGTCTACAATAAGACTCTACTATCAAAAAGAGAATTAGGCTTTGAACAATTCAAGAATGAATGAAAACTGAAACTATCTCATGAAATAAATAAATAATAATAATAATAATAAAAACTTAGTCTTGCTTTCTCCTTCTATTCTCCCCTTGTCTCTTCTTCTCATTCAGATTTTATTCTTTCCAAATAAATTGAAGTAGGTCAACTACTTTCTTTAGTTAAGTTAGTTTGACTTAACTAATTTAGTTTAGGAGAAATAAATAATAATAATATAGTTAAGGGTCTTTAATTAATAATAACTAGGTAGGTGGGAACCCTTGTGACTCCCATCTTTTCTTCTTTTCAAATCATAAAATATAACACAAATGGATAATTATTTTAACACATGTCACCCTTGTAGCTCCCTTAGATACCTTCCAAACTGAATATTTAAATATCAGAAATCATTTAAATCATATCCAAAAATACATAAATATCCACATAATCCACATTACCCAAAACAGAGCTTGTTGTCCAAACTTTTTGAAAACCATTAACATTGTCTTCATCAACTCAAAACATAAAAAACACAATCTAAAAGCCATACTTGCCACTCTAGGAGGCATTTTTTTTCTTTTCACCGTTGTCCCCCTTCGATTTCCCAGAAGTAGCTCGTGGTTGATTAGAACCTTGAGGCTATATTTCATTGATTACATGGGAACAATCATCCTTCAAATGCATGCGGGAAGACACAGATTTTGAGGAATCCTCTGAGGGAGAAGGGGAGGCAGTTGTTTTGCCTTTATCTTGCATAGGTTGGGGAAGATCATTTTTTAGTCTTTTACTAGCATGTGAAGATTGAACAGGTGAATCAACACGAGCAATCTAGACATTAGTATTGACAAGTGGTGGGAGAGGCAATGACATATTGGGCCAACCACGATGGTGAGAGACAGTTGGATTGAAAATATCTTTCCATCCATCATTTGCATGTACTTCTGGTTGAAAGGACACATGTGGAGGAACGTGAATGCCAGGGATGTTTTGAGGCTGAAAAGGAGGTCTTTATGGTCGAGGGTTTACTATTTCATGACCAATCCAGTTAAAAAACCCATCTTGGAACAACAGGTTCAATTATTGAGGATCAACATCAAAATGAATGGAAAATCTAGGCCTTCTAGGCCCTCGGTTCCAATTTCCCCTACCTCTATTATTTCTGCCATGGCTGCCCCTACTGAAGAAACTCATCCTGTAATAGTAGTTCGTTAGTAACTAAACCCTTAATAAACCATACATGACACTTTGCTTGCATGAATCAAAAATTGGCTTGGAAATGTACACGAGATACATGCAAATTCATCCATAACGAACCATTTAACAAGCGCCAAGTGAATAGGGGGTGATAGGGTTCATGGGACATATTGAGGGAGGGTAAAGAGTGAAAAGTGGTATAATGACAAGAGATTAATACACGAATATTGTTCAACAATTAATTAAACAATTTAACTATGTAATAAAATACCAAAATATCAGTCACCAATCCTTGTTGTGTTATCCTTTGTCTCTTTTACACGGACTTTCTTTTTAATTTATTTCACAGAACAGGGATGTCATAAATAAAATTGGGATTATGAGGGGAATGTAATGAGAGAAAAGTGGTAGAATAACAGGGAAATAATATGGATATTGTTCAAATTAAAATAAATCAAAACATGCAATCAAAACATATCTTTGTTCCTACCTTCAAAGTTCAACAGTACTCACTTTTTCCAAAATCACAATTTAAATTGTTACTTCCTTTACGAATTTGCTTGATGGCTTCCAAACAATAATATATATGCCCATAAATATTTAATTACAGCAGCCTTTTTATTCATATAATCATTACATGACAGTCATAACAAACAACATTGCAATCAATATGAGAAACCACAATAACCCTTTGAGCCACAACCATTAACTCAATATTTAATCTTTAAAACCAATAGGAACATGCACAGTATCTACCACCATTTGTGTCCATTATTTAAACATTGTTCAACACAATCAAGCTCGATGTTATAACTATTTATTGGGCCCCAATCAATTCACACACATGTGTCTTTTAATATAAACAATATAACATTTGAACCAAATAGCATGCAATACTTCAAGCCCAAGATTCACATAAACAATTAGGTACAGACTTCTTCCAGAATTTCCAAACAAGGAACGCAACTAAATCGTGCCCAAGTAACCAAGCATGCACAATGCTCTATCAACCATTGATTGGAGTAAAATGATATCAATCTAATATTTAGGGTTTAAAAACAACAAGTTGAGGGTAAGAACAGGTGGTTCGATCAGAGGATTAAGGCTTTGAATAACACAGACATCGCATGCCTTTCACAATTTACCACAGAACCATAACATGTAACAATACTCTCGGTTGTGAGGGTTAACAAAATGACAGACTGTCAATTCCAACAGGAAAAAGAAATGAATCCAATCTCTTAATCAACACTTTAATATGAGCGTCCAAGCACAAACTTGTGCCTGACCAGAAAGCATCCATAATTCTTCTATTGACTTCTGGGTGATGTTAAACTCAGACTGTGCAATGTTTTACATGCAACTGTCTCAATGAGGGCATAAGAAAGCAGCTAACAGTGCATAGTTTTATCCAAAAAAGGCACGGGTTACTTTAATCTTTCACCAGTTCACATTACAACCCACAGGGTCGGAAAATACTAGCCACATAGATGAACATGGAGTGGGCAACTTAAACACAGAGACATGTTATGACAATACATAAGTAGGATACGCGCAAAGACCAAAGCTTTGGAAAGCCATGATACTCAATTACAACAGAGATGCCAAACCCCAAAACCCAAGCCATGACCGAGCAGGCTTCACTACTAGTTATATCCAATAAACCCATGCAAATATTACACACGGCAAGGAGAGCATAACCATTTCTTTTTAAAAGTGAGAACAATCTAGAATACTCACCATAAGAAACCACGGACACAAACACCAATACATAGTTCAAATATCTCATAACAACTTAAGAATCACACAAAAAATGAACAATCCTGAGCCAAAAGTTGATTCAAAGGGCAAAGTAACCATCATGGATGGAAGAGTAAGAAACCCATACCTGGAAAATCCTGCGAGAGGAAGAAAACTAGGTTGTATACCTCCTTCATGACCGAACAATGTGGAGCAGCAACAATTACCAAAGCTAAAACCAAAATGCAAGAATGACTAGGGTGACGGGCTCAAGGGGAGTTTGAGTGATGTGCAGTAAATGTGTGTCGCTTCTCCCTTCCAACCTCATTCAATTCAAAGTACGAGCTAAGCCAATTTACCATAGCACTAAACAATTAATCAACCAAATTTCCATTTCCATATCACTTTTTCATAGTGTGTCGCCCTTGGTAATGTCAACTTCTTCCAAAATAACAATGTTCTAGGAACATAACCCTATGTGCATCCATATATGATATTCAAACAAGGCGCATAACCATAGTAGCAAGGGTCAAGAGCACCCATCTCTTGTCCTAATAATACATAACATTAGAACTCAAGTATAGTTCTTTTATTCAAAAGAGCTCCATTATTATCCCTTATCAGGATTATTTAAACCATTTAATTCTATGTTTAATGCAATATCAAAACCAAAACTGATAATAATTCTTCCATCCACGGGGCATCCTTAACATATTCTGTGAGAGGTCATCAAAGCCATCCAGTATCATGCATTAATCAACCAACCATATCATGTTACCACAACATTTTAAACCATGATTTGAAACAATGAACTGTAGAATATTGTGTCGGTACCATCACATAAGCAAACAAAATATAAGCATAGCATATCCACCATAGTGCCACAAGTCTAACAAGGGGGTCCCACCTACTAGTTTTTTATTAATATAGATATATAATAAAGCTTGGCAATCATTTGCAAGCATGGTATTCATCGTTGCACTTTTGAGCATCAACAAACTGGTGACTCCATAGGGAAATTTGTTTCCAACAAATTAAGAACTCAGAACGTTTGGTTTTGCAGACAAGGTGAATCGTAGATCAAAGAAGATATTTACCAGAATGATTATGCAACAGGGGGAAGTGAGGCAGTTTAAGGAAAAAATGATCTAGAACTTTGGGAATAACTCATGGAAAGTGTTACGTATGAGGGATTTATTCCTGTATGCATAAAATTTGATTGGTCACAGTGAAAGCATTTATTGCTTAAAAAGAGAAAAACTTATG
Source organism: Picea engelmannii (assembly GCA_009831015.1). Taxonomy (NCBI): domain Eukaryota; kingdom Viridiplantae; phylum Streptophyta; class Pinopsida; order Pinales; family Pinaceae; genus Picea; species Picea engelmannii. Next base: position 79,870 of record ML805783.1, on the reverse strand, counting down.
GTGTGCTCTTTTGAATCTCAAGGTGGAGGGAAGAAAGGGAAGACAGAAAGTAGGGATGAAAATCCAATTATCTATCTAACAACAATATTGGAAGCAGAGAGAAATTTCAATGATGTATTCAAGGGCGACATCATGAAAGTTGTGTAACCGGATTGTTATTGATTAACAATACTTGCAGAATAGCATCGTTGTGGAAAAATTGATCCATAATTTATTTATGAAATGAAAAGAAATAAATAAAAGAAAAACAACAGAAAAACAAAAACAGCAAAGCAAAATCAAAGCAACAAAACAAAAATTATAATACAAAAGTAATTTCCCCACAGCGTTTTAACTTTCAAATTGGTTCCACATAGTGTTTCAAGTGGGAACCGTTGGTGCTATAGGAAAATAATTGCTCTTCCAAGTCCTTTGGAAGATAAGAATTTGTGCCTAGGACCAAAGTGATTTTAAAAGGACCCAGCCATAATTTTTTAAACTTAGAATTCCTTCCTCTATCAGCATGAGTTGAATCCCAAAGCAAGACTTTCTCATTTACTTTAAATCTGATAGCTTTGCGCTTTTATTGAAAATATTTATTTATAGCTTGTTGTCTTCTCTTTATGTTCTCCACAAACATCCTTTGTTCCTCTAAAGCCAACAGTGCATTTATCCTTTGAGAGATATTAGAAGAATTTAATTCTTCAATTTGTAGCATCATCCATAGAGAAGAAAGTTCCATCTCGGTAGGCAAGATAACTTCTTGACCATAAACAAGATGAAAGGGAATGCAACATGTGCTTACCTTGGTAGTAGTGCGATCTGCCCAAAGGGCATAAGTAAGGAGGGTGTGCCATTGATGAGGCTTATCTTCAATGAGCCTCTTGATAATTCTAACCATGTTTTTGTTAGTAGACTCGGCTTGCCCATTTCCTTGAGGGTAATAAGACGATGAGGTGAAATGTTCGAATCCCAACTTAGCTAGAAACTTAGTTAGCTTAGCATAAATAAAAGTCTAGCCGTTGTCTGTAATAATTGCTAGAGGAATGCCAAATCTGGAGAAAATGATAGTTTCAAGGAAATAAATAACCTACTCATCCTGTGAGTGTTTAAGTGGGACAACTTCAGTCCATTTTGTAAAATAATATGTGGTTGTCAAGATAAAAACTTGCCTTGCTAAAGATGGAGGATTAATAGGACCGATAAATTATAGACCCCATTTTGAAAAAGGAATGTCAAGGAGGAAAGGTTGCAAATTCATGGTAGACAGACGTTATTTCCCAGCAAATTTTTGGCACTTGTCACAAGATATTGAAAAGTTATAAGAATCTCGAAAAATTGAAGGCCAGTAATAACCATTTTTTATGATTTTAAAAGCAGTAGTTCTAGCAGAAAAGTGTCCACCCACATGAATAATAGAATCTGAAGATCCATGGGATTCTTGTAACAGTTTATGTACTTCTTCATTATTTACACAGTGAAGTAATATACCATCGGCAGATATCCTAAACAAGAAGTATCCTAAAATAACATATCTGGAAGATTCAAGATGAAGCCTTCTCCTTTGATGAGTATCTAATCTATCTGGACATATATGATTTTGCAAGTAATACACCAGATTTTTATACCAGGGATGTTCAACTATAGGAAGGATTTGACTATCAATGTAGAATAGTGCTGACAGAGGGTTATCTTGTTCATCAATTTATTCACTTGCTTCAGCATGTTGAGCCAAGTGAAGGGATAAGTCTCGTCCCTTAATGGTTTTTGAAGTCATGATGGTTAAATCATGATCCTGGATCTTGGCAATCTAATGTGCAAGCTTCCCTGTAAGATAGTCCGTGAGAGAAAAAACTTGACAGCAGGTAAAGTGACTTTTACCAGTGTGTGATTGCCTAAGATTAAGTGGCAAAATTTCTCCACAGATTTAACAAGAGTGAAATCATGTTTTTTTATATAATAATATTTGAATTCATCGTATGATAAGATTTTACTCATGCAAGCTACGGGTTTTTCATTATTTTGGTCATCACATTGTATGAGAATAGCAGAGACTGCTTCATCTGTGGCATTAGTGTATATAATAAAATCTTTCTCAAAACTTGGCTTCACCAAAATTGGTGCGGAACCGATTGCCTTCTTAATCCTTACAAAATCATTCTCGACGTCATCAGTACAAGAAAAGGAGTGATCTTGCTTGAGAAGATTGTGAATTGGTTTGACCATTACAACAAAATCAGGAACAAATCTACGGACAAAGTTGATAATGCCTATAAAGGCTTCAACCTCCTTTTTGGAAGTGGGGGTAGGAAGGTTTAGAATAGCAATAATCCTTTCGGGATCTATGCTTATTCCTGAATCAGAGACAATATGCCCAAGGAGCTTGCCCTTGGTAACACCGAAAATAGACTTAGAATGATTTAAAGAAATGTCGAACTTTCTGCATCACATGAGAACCTTTCTAAGATGACCAAAATGATCCAATCGGTTCCTTGAATATACAATTAAGTCATCAAGATAAATCTAAATAATCTTATCGATCAGATCATCAAAATCTATCTGCATAGCTCTTTGGAAAGTGGCACCTGCATTAGATAAGCCAAAAGGCATGTGTTCATAAGAAAATGTGCCCCAATGTGTAATGAAATTGGTTTTGTATTTATTTGTCCTTTTTACCTTGATCTGATTATAACTAGAAAATCCATCAAGTAAGGACATCATTTGTGACCCTGCAAATTGCTACAAAATCATTTCCATATTAGGGAGAGGAAAATGGTATTTTACACTCACTCTATTCAATGTGCGGAAATCAACGCACAGTCGGATCTGACCAGTTGTTTTCCGAATGGGAACCAAATTGGAAACCCACACAGAATACTTAACAAGGAAAATTATCCCATCCTTCAAGATTTTTTCCAACTCCTTCTTAATAGTCGCTTCAAGTGCGGGGTTAGTGGGTCTTTGTTTTTGCCTAACCGATTTTATACCTTCCTTGATAGGAATGGCATGTTGTATAAGAGCAGGATCAAAAATACGAAGATCCTCATAAGATGAAGCAAAAACATCTTGAAATTCGCAAAGTAACTCAGTGAATTTCAAATTTTCTTCATCAGTACATTGGGCACCTATCTTAACATTCTTTGGGGAATCAAGTTTTCCAATGTTCAAGGAAATGGTTTCACCCACTTTCCTTTTTTACTCCTCTTCTTTATGTGTTTCTTTGTTGCCTACATCACTCGATGAAAATGAACTTTCTAGAGGAGTCAAGCCTTTCATAATTTTGTTTTTTTCCATGGATATAATCTCTTTGGGCTTATATGGTTCATTTTGTATGAAATCACAAATGCCTTCATCACTAGGGAATACCTACCATGACTCTACATTTTCAAGGATATGAGGATGATATAAGGATTGAAAAGTACAATCAGGTCTTTGTGGAAGAATTTTTCGAGTAGGAGAGACTGCAAAAATAGCTAACCTACCAGCCATTGAATTCAGTTCCCTTTTAACATGAGTGATGTTAAATGATAATAAGTTAGAGATAAGCACCCAAACATCTTGGGTGTAGTGTTTCATCAACTTGTTGCTAGGAAAATATATTTTGCATACAAGGTTCACAAGAAGTTTAGAGTCCCCCAAAACTGTAAGGTGACCACAACCTAAATTATGGGCATTTTCAATGCCTATAAGTAATGCTTCAAATTCAGTGACGTTGTTTGTGCAAGCGAACTCTAACCTATAGGAAAAGTTGTGAATTTTACCTACAGGTGAGTACAAGATAATTCCAGCTCCATTACCTTCGTTGGACATTGATCCATCAAAGTGCATATGCCACATCCCAACCTCCAGGTCAATTTGTTCTAAGGTAGTGTTATCCTCATCGAAAAATATGGAGTACGCTCCTAAGTCCCCCTCGACATCGTTTACATTAGGCTGTGGAATGCTTTCTATATACAGTGAAATTTTTCCCTCCCTTAGGACTATGATGTTCTTTCCATTCCAAGGAACGGATAAGTGTGTCACGTCAAGTGAAAGATATCCACTTGTTAAGGCTTGCCAGTCTATTCCTAAGATGATTGAATAGTTACTTACTAGCATGTCAATTACCTGAATATTAAGGGTTGTCCTAATTTCAGGATGTACGCACAAAACCAAAGTCACCCCTTTGACTTCACCTATGGTCAATTGTTGTAGACTATTATACGAGAGCATGCCTCTACCATTTTCATTGGTACAAGATAAGCCTATATCTTCCATAATAATTTTTGACATCGCGCCTGGGCCCGAACCGCCATCAATTAGACAACAATGGGCTATTTTGTCCAGAATTTTTACAAAAATGAAAAATGGAGGGTTTTTTACAAGGTGTCTAAAATTATTTACACCTACTTAATTTACAATAGAATCCTCTTTTGTTGTCTCTTCAGAGAGATTGGATATAGTGGAGGCTTTTCCTTCCATGAAATTTTTTAGATGCTTTTGTTGCTTAAGGATGGAAACCATGTCCAAAAGAGTAGCATCGACCTTGATATTAGCCAATTGGTTGAGAATGTTATATTTGGAAGAGGGAAGAGGGGAAGGGACTCCTTGACTATCAGGAATTATAGTAGCTTGTACAATAGCAACTGGTGAAAATGAGCTTGCGCTAGAAGAAGTACGAGGGGGATCATATTTTCCTTTTGAAGCATAGGATTTATTCCTAGTGTTTATGATCATGACATCTTCTAGTTCTACCCAATCTAGAACCGCAATAGTGGTCTCGAGTTTTTCACCAAAGATCTTATCTATGGCACTCTTCTTTACCTCACAAGTACTTTCCTCATGATTTTCCTCACAAAAGTTACACCAACTGAGAGACATGATGGCTTTGGGTAGAAAGTTGTTTTCATTGGTATTCCTAAAAGGTGGTGAAGAGGAAGATGATGCCCCAGAAGTAAGTGAAGGGGAATTTCCCTTTCGCTCACATGCTACCATTTGATTATTCATATCTTGTACAAGTTGTAAGAGGGAAGACATGTTTGTTTATTGAATTGATTCTCCCTTGGGAAGGCATGTTATTTCAAGTTGTTCTTCATACTCTAGACAAGTATGAAGAGAAAAAACAAGATTGTCAATGGATTTTTATTCAAGCCTATGCTGATAAGGGGAAGGTAGAGCATTGTAGTAATGCATAAAAGCGGTTTGGTTCTGGGGGAAAATAATTTCGGGAAGTTGATTATATAAATTGGTGAAATGAAGGTTGAAATACTTGATAGTCTCACCGTCTTTGTACGCACTATTATTGCATTCCCATAATTGTTCAGTTGGGCTCTTGGACTTCCCATAGGTAGATTTGAACCAGTAAACTAACTCTTCCCAAGTGGAAAGAATCTTGGGAGGGAGATCAAAGAAATATGTTGTTGCTTTCCCTTCAAGGGAGTTGACAAATAAGTGCATACAAGTATCATTGTCATTAGCTCCTATATTGTAACAGGAATTAGAGAATGCCACCAAGTGTTTGTTTGTAGTGATTGTGTTATTACCTAAAAACCTAGGGAGATGCTCTTTGAATTTTGGTAGAGGACGAGTGGTAGGCGCTAGGTTCAGAGGAGAGGAAACATGCCAAGGGGTAGTAGTAGCATTTTCCTCAAATTGAAAGAGCCCATACTTCTTAATGACCTTGGCAGGGTTAGTAGTTGATTGGAATGGAATTTGATGGATATACAAGCTACTAATCATTGATGAGGTCGATGGTTGAGAAGATGAGGCACCTCCAGTGCCACCAGAGCTACCCACAGATACCATTGTGTAAACGATGGGTGAGGGTGATAAAGATGAACTAGCTGAATTAGACAAAGTTCTCCTTAGAGTACCTTGTTGGGTTGACAGAATAGTGTTCCTTCTTCCTATTTCAGTGATAGGAGTGATTTCAGGAGACAATCATCTTCCTCTCCTAGAGATGTGAGGATTTGAGGACATGAAAAGAAGATCAATTTTTTTAGGAAAAAGAGAGATACAAATAATTCATAGGTTGCCTTTGCCTAGCCTCCTAGCCTACCATGTTCGTGACCCTTGCCTATTTAGAAAGTTCCTACAAGTCAAACTTCTATCAAGGAATTTTGAATCCATCACATTCACACATATTCCTAGAAGTGCAAATCAGTTTGTAAACAATATTGCAAATGAAATTTTAGACTGGCATTTGTCGCATTAATAAAACTTGTTTAGCATGATTAATATGTCAAACATATGCATATTTTTTATCATCGTCACATAGAAATAATGTAAGGTAAAGAAGTAAAAGCACAGCACATCATCAAATACATTATAAAGAAACATTGAAATGTTTCTATATATATATATATATATAGTTTCAAAAATGGGGTACATCGCTACATCGAGCCGACCTTCACTATGGTCGTGCCAACATATTGTATCATATACAAACAAATCGAGGCATTACCCCTATACATCATTCAAATACAAAAAGTGGGCCTTGCCCATATACATATGAACCTACAAAAATTTGGACCATGCCCATCACCAAACACACATACACCACTAGGGTGGTGAAAGATATAGGAGTCCCCCTGTTGAGGGTGCCCCACTGTTATGACCCAAAGGGGGGATATACATGGTTAAATGTATATTATATGACCCCAAGGGGGGGAATATATGGGGATAAATGTACATGTAATGTGTAAATATATATGTAATAGGGTCGGAATAATAGTAAACGGGGCTCATTTGTAGGTGTGAATAGGTATATATAGAGATGATGCATTCATTATTGGAGACATGTGAATTGTGATGTATCAATGTATTTGGTTATGTGGAGGAGGTTCTCATCTTGTTTAAGGAGTTTTTGTATAACTTATATATCTTGGATTTGTGCTCCATGCTCACTTTCTGTACATGGTGTGTACTTATGTTCTGTTATGATAATTTAAGTATTTGGATCATTACATTTGGTATGGGTTAAATGTATATGATATGACCCCAAGGGGGGGCATATATGGGGCTAAATGTACATGTAATGTGTAAATATATATGTAATAGGGTAAACCTAATATTAAATAGGCATCATGTGTAGGTGTGAATAGGTATATATAGATATCATGTATTCATTATTGGAGACATATGCATTGTGATGTATAAATGTATTTGGTTATGTGGAGGAGGTTCTCTTATTGTTTAAGGAGTTATTGTATAACTTATATATCTTGGAGTTGTGATTCACTCTCACATTATGTACATGGTGTGCACTTCGGTTACGTTATGATAATTTGAGTATTTGGATCATTACACCCATCGACCTCCTTGTACCCTCCTACAACTTTGGCTCGTCTAGTTGGAGGCCTCCTCTACTCAGTGGAAACAACACCTACCACCACTATTCATCTAACTAGTGGGTGCCACTTAGGATCAAGTCTTGTGCAAGCATCTAGAATATCCTCACCTAGCTCCATTTATTTGGCCTCTATCACTCATCGAAGTACACAGTCAAAGCATTGTCAGAGGTTTGCCAACTGCATCCAAATACCCTCCTCTCGCTCTTCCTCACCTACGTCAGGGTCCACCCACTGTCGTTCATGGGTAGGTCCCGCCTCCACATCATGGAGGCCCTATCGTCGCCCCACTCTCTCAGGATCCCCTCATACTACTACTACTAGCCTCCCCTATAGTGTTTGGATGTTCATTACAATCAAGACCTCCTTGCCTTATGGTTCCACATCTGTAATGAAAAAATAAATTATCCATTAGTAATGTGTTAGATAATAAAAAACCATGAGTTAGAAATAAAAATAGAAATCCAATACAAAACTATACAAGTACTCACTCTTTGGTCATATGCCTCACCTAGGGGCATTAGCATATTAGGATCATGCTGGTAATCCATACCAGTGTACGGATACTCCAGAATAATATCAGGTATCTTCCCCCACCAATGTCGATATTGGGGGAATGAAGAACCTCCCTATTAGTCCCACCACCCACTCGGATGAGGATATCCCCCCATTGTCTCTTCTGAGGCTGAGTCGACCTTGCCAAATCCAAATAAGTCTATGGACGTAGGAGAACCACCCGCTCAAAGAAGAAGCAACAAAGGACTAAGTCAAATTCAAAGTCCCCCTCATGTTACCGAAAACACCCTGTTATATAAGAAAACATATCCTCCCTCATCAGGAAGGCCCAAGCGTAATGACAACCCTGGAGGAAATGTTCCACAATCATCATTTGGGCACTGGTAATCCACTAAGTTCCCAAGGATCCATAGACTCGTACTACCATCACTGCTACTAATCGAGTGTCCAAGTCCCAAATGTGAGAAATATGGATAGAAACTTCGTCCATGGCCTCATCTCTACTACAATACTGTTGAGCCAAGTCATGGATGGTGGTCCCACCTTCTATCTAAGGGTTCACCTCTAGCACCTCTCCTTAAATCAAGAACCCAATCAAGAAGCACAAGTCGACCTCGATCGATATCTCTCCCATCTGACCTCATACCTCGAAGGCCCAATGGTTAGGCCTCCACATCTAGATCAAGAAACCCATAAGCTCCTCCTAGTACCGTTGTATGGAGAGATTCATAGTCATGCTCCCTCCACTTGATCAACGTGACAGATGCTCATAGCTCCATTACCTATGCAAAAACTACAAGATAGTCAGTCCCAATCCATCATCTCATCAAAAAATAAACCTTTTTTCAACCCAATTGTGAAATATGCATGACTATCACACACACAGTCGTGGCAAATTTCAATGCAATTGTTAACTGAACATTCACGCCATTTTTGTGATTGTTCAACTAATAGTTGCACAAATTGTTCACGCAAATGTTACATGATCATTCACATTGACTACACGAATGATCGGCTAATAGTCGCATAGATAATGCACGATTGTAAATTAAATTTCCATTTAGTCCCACGCAAGAGATAGAAACAAAGGTGTGAAAATGTGCCCGACTATCTTATGATTGTCTTCATAGAGTGTATGAACACCTTCAAAAATGGGTCGCATGATCCTTTTTAACACCCTACCCTAAAAATTAAATGCATGAATGGAAATATCAAGTTAGAACCCCCTACCTAGCTCTCTTGCTGTCGAAATACCCTCACAAATGCATGCACAACTAACTTCAAAATGTCGCAAGCCCCACAAAGCTCACATCCATGTCAGAACAAGTACAAATGATGTGGAATGGCGGGCCCCACTCCTTTATTACAACATTGTCACCAAATTCCTTGAGTCCATGCAGGAGCTCAAAAGCTTCATTTTCGAAATTGTTTGTGTTGTTGGGATCACCATATTTCCCCCTTCACAATATTATGATCTATATAGTTTTCCAAACAGCTTCCCTATGACCCCTTGTCTCATCACCCATTTAGGTACGCTGGCTCACAGTCACTCTTGTTGTTTGATTTTGATTCCCTTGTCAAATTCATTACTATCACGTATTTTCACTTTGGGTATTTGGTTTCATGTGTGCAAGTGCTTGTCAAGAGGCTCCAGTTGTCTCATTGCATGGTAGGTCCATTTGTCCTACTCCTTCAGGTATATCCTTCTTCAAACATGCATGTTAATCACTCCCTATGAGTTCATTGCATTTCCTAGTATCATCCCCCTACATATGCCTCTAGGAATCCATTTCCTAGGTATATAGAAACTTCACCCAATTCCACATACATTCGGTTGTTGTTCCCCGGTGGTATTCCACCTATGTTGTTTTTAACCATAGGTGATATCTAAGTAGTTTTCATTTCCAAGAATGAACCTCATACTTCTTCTCAGAATCTTGCTAACTAACCCCTTACAAAGTCTCGGCTCTTCACCGGTTTTATGGTTGGTTTTGTTGAATGAATTTCCATGCTTTCATTGGCCCCTCATCTTTCCCAAGATCAGTTGACCATATACATTCCAACTCATCATTCACCCACCCCCACAAAGACCCCTCTCCCTCATTTTCTCTCACTATTCTCACCTCACCAGGCTAAGTTGTTTGATCACTAGAGTACCCATATTTATGTTTGCACATTCAACCCAATTATTTTTTCATTCATTGGTAACTATAAAAAGAACCTTTGTTTTACAAGAAGCAAGTATACATATTTTGTTGCATCTGATGGTGTCATTTTACCTAGTAGCATTCCTTGTCACCCTTGGTCAAAGCATTCACATTGAGTTACCTATGCCTACATACATCCTTATTGTTGGCACCACCTCACGTATCTCGGTACCCTTCACTCTGATCCTGGAGTTTCTACTCTAAACTACCTATCCATTTACAGTCACTACATCCTTAGTCCTAATTTGACAAACATTTATCATATCTAATCAACCCCTTAACCTCAGGTCACTTTCTGTCCAGTTGGTTGTATGAATGTTTCCATTATCGCCCATCAAGTATGCTCCACCTAAGGGAAGTCTTGAGTCCCATTTCTCACAGACCTCATCCATTCTTATCAGCAACACATCATCATTAAAAATTCATTACATGGTTCATTTCTTAGTTGGTTTCAAGGGGCATTTCAACCCTTTGCAATCATGTCTTCATTCCTATCAACATCAACCATCACTTTTCCAAGAATGTTGCAGTATCTCGGTTCACATTACCATATGAATGGAGAACCTTGGATGGGACAAAGAGAGTCATCATTTCTCTTTGCTTCCATTGACCCTCTTGATATTCTACATCATCACATATCCACATCAAGATGGGTCTTACCTTGCGGCAGTTACAGTTTCCAATTCCAGTCAAAGACCCCTAGGCTTAATAGGCCATCAATGTCATCAAGTATGAACACTTATTAAGGTTTTCATTACAAGTTCCAATGATAGTTCTCCTTAGAACAATTATTTACTGCTATTGGTGCCCCTGAGGGCGATGTAGATTTCCACTTCACCAAATTTTCCAGTTACAACATTATCAAGTACCATTTTTACTTATTATTCTCTGACAAGGACCCTCATCATTTTGTATTATGTTTTAATAATTTATATTTATGGCTCAACAATAGGACATGCTCACCTCGTTCATATAAAGCAATGTTATTTCTAGGTATGATTGTATTTTTGTAGGTGGGTCTTCCCTTTTCCTCCACGGGACATTCTTGTTTCCCTGACCTCTCTCTTTCTCTACCAAGACTCGGCATACAAGCAAAAGAAAATGATGATGTATTTCGGTTATACATCTGCTCCTGACCTCACACATCAAGTGGCATCAATTATCACCTAAAAATCACTCACATATCTATACAGGTGATCATCGAAGGAGTCATCGATACAAAACAACAAACTACTAATTGATGGTAATAATACACAATCCTCGACAGAGCATCAAAACTAAGTAAAGTGGGTTTTTTATACATTTGTGTGACTTAGTAGTATGTATTGTGTGCAATCTGCATGATTGTTCCTTTGAAATTCATACAGATCGGCCCGAAGTGAAGTTTCAACCACATTTGGTGCATTTAATGCAAAAACTTCCATCAAAGGTACTAATGAGCTGAGGTACTAATCATTTTCGAGTTCCATTCCAATTCAAAGTTGGTACCTTAGTGGTTACATGTCCCTTCAAGACATGGGGAACCACATCCAAGTGGCACTATATCACACTTGAAGCTAGCTATTATGAAGCTTGAAGAATAATTGTAAATAGAAGCTACGAACATTCATTTTAAAGATAGAAGTTCATGCAATGTTGTGCTATTTGGATGATTCTTGAGAACCATATTTCTCAAGTTATCATTTGGTGCAACCATAACTCAAATCTTATGCATTGATATCTTCCCTTTAGATATCTCTTGCACACTTTTTGGTTCAAAGAGAGAGAAAATGCCCCAAGGAACAACAAAGGACCCTCCCAAGGAAGAGAGGATATCTCACCTGCATATTCCAATCCTCTACGATGTAATTACATGGTCTTACCATTAGTATATATTCACATTTTCTTTCATTTTTATTGTTGTTCTCATTCCCATTCTCTTTGTATATTTATTTATTTTTATTCATCTATTTGCAATGGTTTTTATATGTATGGATTGATTCTAACAACTTGATTGTAGTGTAGCTTCATCCTAACTACTCACAACGGGTTTTTTTGCTCACTCAAGTGACACAAACAACCAAAAACATGTGTTGATCCTCACTTTCAATCCATGGGTCTAAGCCTTTTTGTACCTTGTTTCCCTTTCCCACATGCCAAACTAACCAAATTCCAACCAAAGGAAAATCCGTGAGAACCTATTTTCATATGATGGAGGCATTATGTAGTCCCTTTGTAGGTCTCTTAACCCATTCCTCCACAGATTCAAGGGTGATATATTTTTCTCTAATCACTTGAGTCTACATTACTTCTCCTTAAAGTAATCACCACAGATTAATTTTTGCTAATTAGCCTTTGAAAACATGAAGATATGTTTTAGTTCCTAGCCTCTTTGACCCTCATGGATTGCAAGTTTCTTCCAAGAAACTAGTAAACGTTTCTTCCAAGAAACTTGAAAAAACATTTTTTAACTTGATCAAATGGATATATAGCATAATATTCTAATTGATTCAATAATACATTTTGGAATCGATGCTAGTGACATCCATTACATTGGTATTGCCTCTAATACAAATTTTACCATTACCAAATATCCCCCTATGAATAACCAGTAGTTACACCATATGTTGCACTTTTTTTCCAACTTTGCAATCAACCATTGCCAATCTCGTTTTTCATACATATTGGCCTTGATATGGAAGCCCAAATATTTTAGGCCTATCTCTAACTCAGCAATATTAAGAGGAAAACGATATGCAATAAAATTTGCATCTATCTTAGAGGTACCACATAAATAAATCGTCGATTTTGTAAGATTAATTACCATTATAGTGGCTAAGAAAAATAAATCTATGATCTCTTTGAGTTTCTCAGCCACCCTTCACGTTCATTCACAGAGAATCAGAACATCATATACAAGAAACAAATGTGAGACATAACAAGAATTGGCTACATTTATCCCCTTAAAGTTACCATTCCCAACGGCTTCCTTAAAGATCTACACAAACCTTTTGTTGCTAAGATAAAAATTAGGGGATAATGGGGACATCTCTATCTAAGTCCCCTTTCTCTTCTAAATAAATGAGTAGCTACACCATTAATGAGAATAGAAAATGAAGCAGATGTGATACAAATCATCAACCAAGAAACAAATTGATAGAAAAATCCCAAGTGAATTAAAATTAATCTTAAATAGAGTTAGCTTACCCTATCATATGCCTTTGATAGTTCCACCTTTACTACCATAGCCTTTAAATTGTGTACCTTGATTAAGTGCATCCCTTCTTGTGCAACCCCCACTGCCTCATGAATTTGTCTACCCTCTAGAAATCCATCTTGTTCTGTAGAGATATGTGTTGACATAATTATTTTTAACCTTCTTGCAATGATCTTGGACATAATTTAATATATGGAGTGGTAGGATATTGGCCAAAAATTGTCAAAATAGGTTGGGTTGTGTGTCTTTGGAATTAGTGCTATGAACAAAGTATTGTATGCAGCTAGAATTTTTCCCATATATCTTGAAAACTCAATCACCCTTCTTAGGTCTTCTTCCACAAAATCATAACACCCTAAGAAAAATTTCACGAGTATCCCATCTACACTAGGACTTTTATCTCTCTGGAAACTTTGAAAAATAGAAGTAATTCCTCCTTGCCCACTTCCTCCATCAAGGATTTATTATCTTCAGGATTGACAATTCTTGAGAAAGAATTGGACAATCTTAAAACTTTTGGTATAGTATCTCTCCTCTCAACCTTGAATATGGATCCAAAATAATTTACCCCTTCTTCGACAATTTCATTATAAGTTATTTCCTATGAGCCATATAGTTTTTAAATTTTCCATATTGAATTTATATTTTTCCTAAAATTTATGAATCTGTGGAAAAACTTGGAATTTTCATCACCTGCCTGAAGCCATAATGCCCTAATTTTTAGTCTCCGGTATTTTTCCTTATCCAAGAGAAAATATCTCTTCTTATATTCAAGACGCTTAATTTCTTCTTTTTGAACTTCTATAAAAAAAGCATAACCTTCACTGGAATGGAGAAGTATAAGTGCTTCCTCCACCTCCTTTAGGACCCTTTCATCCTTTTGTTTTTTTTTCCTTTTGACCATCTCATTGCTACCTTTTTGTCTCTTTTAAGATTATATTGAAATTTTAAGGGAGTTGATTCTCTCAAAGTGGCATCCAAAGGGACCCAAACCCCATTCACCTTCTTGAGAAAATCTTTATTTTTAAACCATTATGGATTATGCTTGAAAGCGCTAGCTAGCCTTCCTTCTACTAGAGCCTCATCCAAAAAAATAGGACAATGATTAGATTCCCCCCAACTAGAGACCCATTTGTGAATTCTAATAGCTTCCTCGAGGAATGATTTTGTTATAAGAAAATGATCCAATCTCTTTACAATGATTGCTTCACCGATTCTTTTGTTTCTCTAAGTCAGAGTTAGCTTTGTCGGCTCAACATCCAACAATCTGACTTCGTCCAATTTTTTTAAGAAAAAAACTGATAGAATATCATATTGTGCAATCAGTCCCCACAGCTCTAAAGCTCCCAAAGTGAAATTTGGATCCCCTCCTACCACTATCGAACCACTTTGAAACTATTCCCTTCTAAACAATTTTTCCTAATATCCCACTCTATCCACATAAGGGTCATAAATATTCAACAAGGTGATCTCTTTCCCAAGGTCCAAAGGAAGCAGAGATTTCCCTAGACATGATGGAAAATCCCCAGAGTTAATATAAGAGAAAATCCCCTTTTCCCACCCAAATATATTCCCCCCAATCTCCCTCTTCAATCAATGAAACTAAAGTCCCAATTCCCAAACATTTTTGACAAATCAAAAACTACTATGTACCCATCCATGATTATCTCTTATAGAAACATAATAGATGTGTTATGTATCTCTACTAGTCTTTTTAATTCCAATTTTTTAGGGGTTGGAAAACCCCTAATGATTTAAGGTCATGAAAAAAAAATTAAACCATCCAAAGTGGCATTTGTTCTAGTGACCCCAACCAAAGACCATTGTCTTCAACTTTTAATTTGTGAACTAGCGTGTTTTGTGCAAGGGACAAAATATTATCTACCCCTTTGAGAGGATTTTGAATATTTTTCCTCAAAGAAACCCAAACCGCATTCCACCCCCCTGCAAAAACTAAAATTCCTTTGTCTCTTAGACAAAGGTTATATTATGAAGACTCCAAGGATTTGGCATCACTATGTGATATCAATCCCCCTCTTTCTTCACTTCAATTTAAAGTATGAATTGATGAAGATGCCTCATAATCAGTACACCCTCCCATACCCCTGATTGGGATGAGGGTTGGAGATTTGTGATTATTGATACCGAAGAGGCTAAGAAGGAACCACCTGTGACCTCCTCATCATTTCTAGAAAAGGAAAAAAACAAAGTGTTTATAGCTTTTTTTATCACAGGATTTGATGCATTTAAAAATTTACCTGAATCCTCCAAGACCTCATTTCCATCCATTGCTACCTCTGATGATTGCAACGTTTTTAATTATGTATCCTTAGGTCCTTGAGTGAGTATTGGTATATGATCCAGGGTTCTCGAAAGCATCTACATATCACCCTATGAGTCAACCAAATTTATAGGAGTTTGTGTTAAGCCATTTAGTCCTACTTTTTTTTCCACTTCCTATTTCTTGCAATCCTAGGTTTTCCTTCTACTAGGAAGTGAACAGTGTACAACAAGATAAAAATATAGATTACATCTACCGCATTTAAATTGTACTCTTTCATAGTCTAATGGTTGTAAAATTTCCTTTGATCCTTTGCAGATAACCAACGAGTCTGCCAAATTGTATCGCAATTCCAAACCCACTAAGATGTGAGCCACACACATAGAACTTGTCACTACAAGGAGAACACCTTCTTTAAAAGGTTTTTACGGAACCTCCCTAAAAAATATATCCCTTCTCTATCTATAGTGGAGGTTGTTAGCGGAGGAAGGCGGCTAAAGGTTTTTGCAGAGGATTTTTGTTGGTGCACCTTTAAGGTACACGTGCACTAGTGTGCACAAAATAAATAAAGCATCGGTGCTTTAATGTTTAAAATTATTGTCATACATTATAATAAAAATAATAGCATGATAAAAGCGCACCAACTTCGTTGACCATTATGCACCAGTATGCATCATTGTCATCAAGCGCATCGTTGTAGGGTAAATAAATAAAAATATCAAACCGATTTTCATCGTTACACTTCATCTCGTGAATCCTAACTCTCAACCAAGAATCTATTCTCACCCTCCCTCCAAAGATACCATGTTTTCGGTGCTCTACAACGAATTGGGTAGCTCCATTTGTAGATTCCACACATTTCCAAATTTTAGAAATTGCCATGAATTTTCATTTCCTCTCAACAGTGAAACCATGCATCCTCGAGACCTAAGAGGCCAAGAGAAATGTTTATTACCTTCCTCTTTGCACTTTCATCCAATTAAAATTTGAATTTATATTGAAATTTGGCATTTTTTAATTTATTTTTCTAATTTCGCGTGGTGAACCTAAACACTTCGACTCTCCTTGAAGTGGTGTGTCATGTGTTAAATTCAAAGTAAGAACCATATCTAGTGTGTCTAATATAAATTGTATGCACTGGTGTTGTTCAAGGAAGAGCACCACAATAAATTTTAAAAACAAAGTGGTGCATTCTTTGGAACTCCCTGAAACTAATGCGTAATTGGCTTCCACCCACATTGGTAAATTTCACTTAATTAATTGTACTCCTAACTTAAAGATATATAAAATTTAACGTAGTGGTGCAACCTTTTTAATGAAATGCATCGTTGTTGTTTACAGAACCGCACCGAGACAAATATTGACCGACTTGGCATAGTGGGGCATCTCATTGGACACCCCATTCTTGGTGCTCTATCCTTTAAAATGCACCATTGAGAAAAACATCAGTGGTCCAATATCACAGTAGCAATGGTGTGTTAATAGTAACACATCGCACCACTTCAATTCCGATAAAACAATTTAACCTAGCAGTTCACATCTGTCCAAAAAATGCACCAGTTTTGTAAAGAGAACGATACTGGCCCAATTTTTTTAAAATCTATCAGAGTGGTGCAACTTATTAGATGCAACACTGCAATAGGTGGTGGTGCGACAATAAGTGTGGAGCACCGGTGTGTAAAATCTAAATGAACACACCGCAACATGTTTTGAAAAATAAGCATCATAGTTCATCTTTTGTAAGGCCCTGTTAGTGGTGTGTTAGTAATTCAATGCACCGCTAGACATGATGTCAACGCTCTGGTAAAAAAGGTGCACCAGTGTGTTATGTTTAACAAAGGGCACCGGTAATTTTATGCACCATTAATTTTAGTGTTACGGTGTGTCTTTGTTAAAAATATGAACCGGTGCAGTTAAAATAACTGCATCGGGAAAATATTGTACAATTTCACATGCCATGGTGTTTCATTGGATGCCCCATTACTGATTCTCTATACAATCCAATGTACCAAAAAAGGTAATGTTGGTACTACAATAACATGGAAGCATCAGTGCGTTCATATTAACGCATCGCACTGCTTGAGTTGTAATAAAACAATTTAACCTAACGGTGCCTTTAGGTAGAAAAAGCACATTGGTGTCATAAAGAGCACGACACTGGGATGATTATTTCAGAATTTAATGGTGCAGTGTGTCTTATGGGATGGACCGCTAAAATACGTGGTGGTGCGCCAAGAAACGTGATGCACCGATGTGTCTTAGTAACAACACTGCATGGTGGTGTTTTGTTTCTGATATAGAGTATCGTGGGCGAGGCGTGTGTTCTATTTTAGGTGCACCATTTATTTTTTAAGATTTTTTGCAAACAAAAACTAATTTTGTATTTTTTTAAATACAAGTTATTTATATATGTGTGTGTTTTAGAATTTCAATTTTTTAATATATTTATGTGTGTGTGTGTGTGTGTGTGCCTAACAATATTTGTATATGAATCAGAGATGACAACGAGGAGGAGCAACATCAGGAACAACGGTTTTAGATGCACACATTTGTGTGTGTGTGGGAGGCCAAGGAGAGGGAAAGGGAGATGTTCCCTCACCCTATTTCACAGCCAACACATGACCTTTTGATGGATGTTGGCCTCCTGAAGTTTTATCAGGAGAGTACACCTCTCAGGGGGGACTCTTTGTTGTTAAATCATTTGATTCGTCGCTCGGATTATAGGAAACATGGGTTCAAGGTCGGTCCTGATCTGTGGTATCATCCCAAGGAGGGGGGTGTTTATTTCATCACTAGGTTGTTTAGGAGGGTGGATGATTTTCCCTAGTTCCTTGAGATATTGCATCGCGTTCTAGGAGATACCCAACTGGCATATGTGCAGAGATATGTCCATCTCGAGGTTCATTCCTCTATGGAGTTCCAGGTTCCTATTGGTTAGCTACGGATACGTTCATTTTGTAGATAGGAGGTTAGGTGCATGTCTCTTATTATCTTGGCATTATCACTGTATAGATATAATGGGTAGCGCATTGGTTTCTCTTTGGCGTTTTACATATACAGTTTAGTGCAAAGGCCCCAATTGATTAGGTGGTTAGATTTTTTTTGAGACAATTTTGTCATTGTCGAAATGTTTTACATGGGACAAGATTATCCCCATTTGTGTCAGAGTTATTTACACCATTTTTTGAGAGGGTTCATGCCACTCGGCCAGTAGTACCCTGCTTTCCTACTAGGCCTATGCTTGATGTGCATATGTGCATGTGTGGGAATTTGATGCTCAAGAAGGGAAAACTCAATTTTTTCATTTCCTCGGTCGATAGGGATGTATGTGATTTATTGGCCAATGAGGACAATATTATCCTCGATATTGTACAATATCCGTACACATGGATGGATTGAATTTGATGTCCAAACATCCAATTTATAGCAATCAAGCCACTAGATGAGAGAGGTAATAGTATTGTTATGTTTTGATAAATTTGGTTGCATATTTTGATGTCTTATTTAATGCACATGTAACTTATTGTAACATTTTGTTTCAATTATCTCGTTATTATTATCTATTTTTTTGAATATATTGGCACATATGTTGGGGATGAGCCTCCCCAACAAGATGAGGTGAGGGAGGAGGAAGAGGACCAGCCTCCAGTAGAGAGACCCCACATGCCACGCAAGTGATATTGAAGAGTATGACTAGAGGTGGAGGATCAGCTATGTGGTGTCATGACTAGTCATGGAGTGGTACCTGCACCCATTAGAGACATATTATGGGTACATGATCTATATACAATATGTCAGAGTCTGCCTCAAGACATGACATTGTTGATGTGTCATATTTTTGGTGTTGTCAACCACATCAATAGGTTGAGGGGTCCTTCTCATGATCCTACTGATCCATATAGCTCATCATTATACCCATCCATGTCCTCTACTCCACCATGTGGTCCTCCTCCTCCTCTTTATTTCCCTTCACATGTGTATGAACCTGCATCCATGTCTGATCCTCCTCCTCCACCTCATTCTCCTCCACATATGTTTGAACCTGCATCCACGTCTCCTCCTCCTCCTCCTCCTCCTCCTCTTGCTTCTCCTCCACATGTGTCACCATATTCCATTGATCCTCCTCCTCCTCTTCCACTTGTGTCACCATCCACCTACCCTTGTCTTTCTCCTCCACATGTATCACAAGCTATTGATGCTTTGGACACTATATTCACATCGGGTAATACTGCACATATTGATGATCTTGATAGAGATACATTTCATAGTGTACTTTTGTCAACATTTATGTCTAACATAGTTGGTCTTGATAGAGTCTCTACTTCTAGTAGTAGAGATATTGATGCATCTAGCTCTAGTGGTGGACCTAGATAGTAGTGGTATTGATTGACATGTATATTGATTGTTTTATATTTGACTTGAGATGTATATATGATTGTTGATGTTTAGATTGATCAAGACCCAAACAAAAACATCACAAGGATATGAATCCCCCTATGTTTTTATAGAGGTGGTACTCCTCTTTGGATGAGAGATTGGAAGATTCTTTGTATGGTTTTGCAATGAATGTAAAGGGTGAATGCTAAAGAGAAAACCCCAAGATATCTTCCAAGAAATATTGTGTTGAAATTATTAAGACAACTGAGAGGGGGGGGGTGAATCAGTTTTTATTGTGCTTAAACAGTTTATGACTATTCAAACAATTTTTAATCTCTTCCAAGTGATCATCAATATATACAAGATATGAACAACATAAATAATGAACATCAGTCACACATAAGATATACACAAAGACAGATTTTCACGAGGAAACCCATAAAGGGAGAAAACCTCTTCTTCTTCGAATGATAGGTAGTCTTTTAAGTTTTGTACATCATCTATCTTTGAGCACCAACTCAATGTGAGGCTACTACCTCTCTTTTACAAGCTTCAACTTGTTGAGAGCACCAACCCTCTGATTTCTCTAGCACCCACTAGAAGGAAGCATCAACTCCCTGAGTGTTCCAGCACCAACTGGACTTATACAAGCACCAACGTGCATACAAAAAACTCTGTGTTTTCCCTAGCACCACCCTGCCACCATGTTTTCTAGCCACAACTAGATGGAAGATACAACTTCCAATATTCAATCACCAACTTGAATATTAGAGGACCACATTTCTCCCTAGCACCACCCTACCTCCCTGATTATGAAATTTTTGACTGAATAATCAAGAATACAGATATATGAATTCTTATCGATTCTTGTTTGTTCTGCAAATCTTCTCTTCTTCTATCTATTATGCAATTCTTCTCTTCTTTTTTTTGTTCTACAATTCTACTCTTTGCTTCTGTCTGTTCTGCAATATTGTTCTTGCTTCTGTCTGTTCAGATTTTGTCTCTCGTCTCTGAATTTGATTTCACACTGTGCATACTGTAATTTTCCTTTCTCACAGTTCAACGCATTTTTTTAGTGATAACATCCAACCTCACACAGTCACCACATATATCTTCTATGCTCTCTTCCTGATCCGAAATCGGATTCAGAAGACTGTCAGGGCATGAAAAATGCTCAAAAATGAAAGTGCTCAGAATCTGACGAAACCAACACCATTGCGTCTGTCTCGTCTTCCTGATTCCGGTGGTATAATTTTTATGTCAAACGGAGTCCGTATGAAGAAGATATCGCATTCTGTCCGCCGAGCCAAACAGGCAAAATTTTGGGATGATGACTGTACCTGTCCGTACAGTCCGTACAGGGACACGTGGCACGTCCATACATGCGACATGTGGCAGGTCCATACAGGTGACGTGGCAGCACTAGGGGACGACACGTGGCAGGTCCGTACAGGACACGTGGCATCCTCAGGCAGTGACACGTGTCAGGCATTTTTGGCATTTTTGGCGTACGGCTGGACCAATCCCGAGGTGACACGTGTCACCACTGGAAGGGTGACACGTGGCACGGGTGACGTCAGCAGCTGACATGGCAGGTTGACAGAGCATACGGCAAGGCTGACGTGGCAGGTTGACAGAGCATACGGCAGGGCTGACGCAGCAGGTCGACGTGGCAGTACGGCGAGCTGACATGGCAGATGACGTGTTGGATGACGTGGCGTACGGAAGCGACGTGTCGGTTTCTGGTTGGTTGACTTCGTCGAATCGGATTTCGACATGTGGCAGTTTGTTGGCAAGTGATTGGGCGCCACGTGGCCCAATCACGGGCTGCCACGTGGCACCCCGGGTTTAGCCAATGAGGGCTATATTAAAATTTTTGGGGCCCGGGGGATTCGAACCCCGGACCTCCCCTACCGCATGTGTTTAACAATACCCGTCTGACCAATAGGCCAATGCTTATTACTTGACATGTATCCGATTTAAATTGTATTTAGATTTGATTTTTGTAGCTGTTGGCGGGGGGTCGGGCCGGGGCTTAGCCCCGGCCCGTGGTCGTTTGACTACAACACATGACCATGCCTTTATACAGCGCGGGTGTTGGATTGTGCGCGCGTTTTGTTAAAACCCCCGGTTATATGCAATGTAATGTGACCGTAGTGCGGAGGTTTGTAAATGGCGCGCATTTTTTGTAAACGGTTTGAACGGTGGTTTGTTAACCGTTAAGCCCTTGGTCCTATCTATGCCATGCGACCAGTGTTAAAGCGCGTGAAAAGGGTTAAGGCCAGCGCTAGCCCTTTGGGCTAAGCGCTTGGCCATATTAACTTTCATATGACCGATTAAAGGGGCGCGCGCCCGGGTGAAAGGGGCTAATGCCCGTATATAACTAATTTTATAGTTATAAAGTGGGTTT
>ML805783.1:35993-56647 GCA_009831015.1 Picea engelmannii | reverse complement strand
CGAAAAACACACAAAAGGTGTAGGTTTGAGAATATTAACTAAGATGGGTTATGAAAAAGGAAAGGGCCTTGGACGTCGAGGTCAAGGCATTGTAAATCCTATTGAGGTTGAGGAAAGGCCTCGATACTTAGGATTGGGATATGGCAAAGGGGACGTTGGAGAGTCTTCCAAGATGGGTTCCAAAACTTCGGAAGCAAGTGATGCTTCAAATGGCCAACTTAAGACATTGCAGGAACACTTCACCAAAGGTAATGGCGCACCACTTCAGGACTATGGTAGTGAATGCAAGTCGTCTCCAAAGAAAAGTGAAGATCAGCGTGGAAGGTATAATGGTCATGTTTTTGTTAAGTCTCCTTTTGATTATAACAAGCATAATCAAGTAAATCGGAACTTGTGGAAACTTTATCCATGTACTTATTGTCATTCACCTAAGCATTGTGTTTCCAAGTGTTGGAAGAGACAAACTTTGTACAGGAAACCTATGTCGTCCAAGAAGGAAACACGACGTAAAGGCTCAAGTCCACAACTGAAGAAGGAGAAGGTTAAGCAGGTTTGGATGCCGAAAACTCATTGTACGTTCTGCAACAAGAGTGGACATCAAAAGACTAGTTGTTGGAAGCTTAATCCGTAGCTTCATCCCAGGAAGGACAAAAGGAATTTGCATGTACCCACGAAGGAGGAAGGATTACCGGCGAAGCGAGAGGAACATCGTGAAGGAAAGAAACCAGCCACTTGGTTCTGCCAGAAGTGGATGTCTCAACTTCAGTGTGTTTTGCTTCCCCTGATGTAATCATCTTTCAGAGACAAAGAGCAAGTCGGGTGGCCTATCCCGAGCTTGTCGAGTGGTCAGTAACCTTTTGGGGACCAAAAGGTCTTATTGTTGGGAGGTGTGATCCGAAATCGGATTCAGAAGACTGTCAGGGCATGAAAAATGCTCAAAAATGAAAGTTCTCGGAATCCGATGAAACCAACACCATTGCGTCTGTCTCGTCTTCCTGATTCCGGTGGTATAATTTTTATGTCAAACGGAGTCCGTA
Organism: Picea engelmannii; assembly: GCA_009831015.1. NCBI lineage: Eukaryota > Viridiplantae > Streptophyta > Pinopsida > Pinales > Pinaceae > Picea > Picea engelmannii. The sequence goes on along the minus strand of ML805783.1, from coordinate 55,610 downwards.
TGAAGAAGATATCGCATTCTGTCCGTCGAGCCAAACAGGCAAAATTTTGGGATGTTGACTGTACATGTCCGTACAGTCCGTACAGGACACGTGTCAGTCTGTATAGGTACATGTGGCACATCCGTATGTGCGACACGTGGCAGGTCCGTACAGGTGATGTGGCAGCACCAGGGGACGACACGTGGCAGGTCCGTACAGGACACGTGGCAGCCTCAGGCAGTGACACGTGTCAGGCATTTTTGGCGTACGGCTAGACCAATCCTGAGGTGACACGTGTCACCATTGGAAGGGTGACACGTGGCACGAGTGACATCAACAGCTAACGTGGCAGGATGACAGAGCGTACGGCAGGGCTGACGCAGCAGGTCGATGTGGAAGTACGGCGAGCTGACGTGGCAGATGACGTGTTGGATGACGTGGCGTACGGAAGCGACGTGTCGGTTTCTGGTTGGTTGACTTCGTCGAATCGGATGTCGACACGTGGCAGTTTGTTGGCAAGTGATTGGGTGCCACGTGGCCCAATCACGGGCTGCCACGTGGCACCCCGGGTTTAGCCAATGAGGGCTATATTAAAAATTTTGGGGCCCGGGGGATTCGAACCCCGAACCTCCCCTACCACATGTGTTTAACAATACCCGTCCGACCAATAGGCCAATGCTTATTACTTGACATGTATCCGATTTAAATTGTATTTAGATTTGATTTTTGTAGCTGTTGGCGGGGGGTCGAGTCGGGTCTTAGCCCCGGCCCGTGGTCGTTTGACTACAACACATGGCCATGCCTTTATACAGCTCGGGTGTTGGATTGTGCGCGCATTTTGTTAAAACCCCCGGTTATATGCAATGTAATGTGACCGTAGTGCGGAGGTTTGTAAATGGCGCGCATTTTTTTTAAACGGTTTGAACGGTGGTTTGTTAACCGTTAAGCCCTTGGTCATATCTATGCCATGCAACCAGTGTTAAAGCGCGCGAAAAGGGTTAAGGCCAGCGCTAGCCCTTTGGGCTAAGCGCTTGGCCATATTAACTTTCATATGACCGATTAAAGGGGCGCGCGCCCGGGTGAAAGGGGCTAATGCCCGTATATAACTAATTTTATAGTTATAAAGTGGGTTTTCAACCACTTTTGAGTTATTTTAATGTAATTAAGCTCATTTGTTATGTAATTGGGAGTTATTGGGCTTTTTTAGAGCCTAATTCTTGGGAGGAAGTTGGGGATGAGCAACCAAATTTCCCAACTATTTAACCAAGGCCATGTTGAGGCCATTTGGTAAGCTTATAGAGATTTTGGATGGTTTTGGAGAGCAGAGATGTTGAGGCAAAGCCAAGTCGAAGCCAGTTTGAGGCAGGGAAGCTGTTGAGGAAGAGATGCTGTTGGACGATTTCTGAGAGCTCGGGACATCCGTTTCAGGTGCCGTAAGTTGTGCAAGATTCTAGAGATCTGGGCGAACATGACCAGATCAGTCTAGAAGCCAATCGGCATTGTAAAGATGTACTATTAATCTTTCGAACAGAAATAAAGAAGCCTCCCCCACAAGAGAAAAGGCCCGGAGACGTAGGCAAAGTTGCCGAACTCCGTTATCAACCTCTGTGCATTATGGTTTGTTGTTTTCATTTCTTTTCAAATCTGAAATTATGTTAATGGCTGTATAATTCATTTCTTTTCTCGCTCTTTCGTTAAGTTTCCCGATGGTCAATTAATGCATGCTAAGTTAAAAACTCAACCATAGTCATTTCGAAAAATCCTGACGGATCACTTCCTATCCAGTTACACCTCGAATCTCCAAGGAAAATGCCTCAGTAATTGAATCGCCAACCGTCCAAGAACCATGATTCAATTCTGCTAACTGAATCGTAACTGAACAATTAATCGTGAAGAGAAATAGTAGCCCTTCAATCAGATTCCCAAATAACCAGCACCGTTGGATTAAATCTGCAGGGTCTCGCGTTTATCCCATATGCCCACTGGCTATGACTGAATGCTAAACAGAAATTTATTTTGCGGTTTCGCATTTTGGAAATCTTGTGGTGAGACATCTTGACTCTCCCATGTCGCGATCTCTGAAATGGATCTTATCAACTAGCTTCTTCCCTTCTCGTGACCACTGGCTGTGACTAAGCACTTATCCATAAAGCGCTTCGCGACTCACGATTTCGGGAATCCTGTGATGAGGCATCTCGACTCTTCCATGTCACGATCTCCGAAATGGAGCTTAACAACTGGCTCATTCCCTTCTCATGACCAAGCGCTTATCCATAAAGCACTTCACTTATCAGATCAACGGTCCAGAATGTTTCTTCGATATGATGGCTCAGATCTCATCACAACTTTACATATAACGTATTCCCACACCACGCTCCTTTGACTTCTCCAATGTGCAAGTCAACGAAATGATGACCCTTCGCCACATGCCCTCCTTGACAATAGACGATCCAGATGGTTTTTGAATGATCAACGGCTGTGATTTTTTCGGAACGATCAACGGCTGTGATCTTTTTGGAACGATCAATGGATGTGATCTTTTCAGAACGATCAACAGCTTTGATCTTTGCTGACGTGGTCTGCCATTTGTCCTTGTTGATGTGGATCCGGTTGACTTGGTCTGCCACTTGTCCTTGCTGACATGGATTTCCTCCCATAGCACACATTCTTCTCCTGGATTTGACGGCCCAGATTAGTCCTCGATCCAACGGCTCAGATCATTTCGCGACTTCTCATATCGCGAGTTCGAGGGGTTAGAGCACCTCCTTCCTTTGACCTTTCATTCAGCGAAGTGATGATATTTCACCATGTGTCCTCTGACGATGGATAGTTCTGATGATTTCGGAACTTGTCTCGTGCACTTTCCTTAGATCCAATGGTTGTTGGTCTACACACTCAGATCTGATGGCTGAGATCTGATCTTCATATCTACACTTCCTCTGGTCACTGGATTCTAATTCGACGGCCATTGTCGCTCCTCCTTAGGATTTTACGCTTCCTCCCGACCTAGAAGAATGTTTAAGTGCACACTATTCCTCCTGAGATTCTCAAGATTTCTCTTATGTGTCTTCGTTGTTGTTCTTTCCATGCACACATCCCTGCACTGCTAATCTTGCTATCATTGGCAAACAAGTATACTCTCGTCGTGTTGATCTTTCCATTAATGACAAACAAGCATACTTTGCCTTATGTCTGTAAATATGACAACATATTATGTATACAAATGTAAAACCCTTATATACAGTTATAAAAATGTATATCATGTCATTTAAATAAAATATAAGATAAAATGTGTCAATGAAGATTTGTGTCTATAAGGTTTTGGATTTGCTCTTCAACAATCATTCTTTCTTTCTTGTAAGATAAACTAAACTCGAAATCTGCTATCACTTTTGCAAGATGAATAAATGAAAGGTTTTCAAAGAACTTTAAATGATAATTTCATTACAAATGATTTGCATTTTCCTTCCTATTTGCATTTTCATCCAATTAAAATTTGAATTTAGCTTGAAATTTGTCATTTTTACAATTTTGTTTTTCAATTCTACGTAGTGCGCCTGAACACTTTGGCTTACCCCGAAGCAGTGTGTCCTTTGTTAAATTCACAGTAAGCGCCAAGTCCGGTGCCTCCAATATAAACGTACACATTGTTTCTTTTCAAGGAAGAGCACCATGATAAAAAAAAATTAAAAATGGTGTGTCCTTTGAAACTTCCCACGGTCGGTGTGTAATCGGTTTATCCCCACACCGGTACATTCCATGATATATAAAATTTAATATTGCGGTGCAACCATTTTAACCAAATTCACTGGCGTTATTTATAGTACCACACCGAAACAGATATTGACCGACTTAACATAGTGGGGTGTCTCATTGGAGGCCTTGTTCCCAATACTCTATTCTTTACAATGCATCGATGAAAAAAACGTCGATGCTCCAATATCACAATAGCACCAGTGTGTTAATAGTAACACATTGTAGTGCTTTAGTTGTTGTAAAGTAATTTAACCTAGCGATGCCCATAGGTCCAACAAACGCATCGATGTTGTAAAAAGAATGAAAACAGGCTGAATTTTTCATAATCCACCAACACGGTGTGTCTTATTCGACACACCGCTAAAATATGTGGCGGTGCGACAATAAGCATGGAGAACCAGTGTATAAAAAATAATAGTATGCACTACGATAGGTTTTGAGAAATAAGAATAGAGGTGCATCTTCTGTAAGGCCCCATTTTTGGTGTGTTAGTAAGACAATGCACCGCTAAACAACATGATGGTGCTCTAGTAAAATTGGTGCACCAATGCTTTCAGTTTAACAAAGTGCACTGGTAATTTTGTGCACCATAAAGTGCACCGATGTGTTCATATTAAGACACTACACCACTTAAGTTGCAATGAAATAAATTAATCTAGTGTTACCTTTAGGTAAAGCAAATGCACTGGTGTTGTAAAGAGCATAGCACTAATTCGATTATTTCACATTTTAATGGTGTGGTGGGCCTTATGGGACACACCGCTAAAAATATGTGGTGGTGCAGTAAGAAACGTCATGCACTGGTGCGTGTTAGTAACAACACCTCATGGTGGTGGTGTTTTTCTTATATAGAGCACCAAAGGCAGGGTATAGGATCTGTTTTAGGCACACCAGTTACATTTTTAGATTATTTTTTGCAAAAAAAAAAATAATAATAAATACAAGTTATTTATATGTGTATGTTTTATAATTTCGATTTATTTTGTCTATATATATGTGCCTAACAATATTAGTATGTGAATCAAATATGAAGACGATGAGAGGAGGAGGAGTAGCAGCAGGTCAAGACGCACACATTTGTGCATGAGTGGGAGGCTAGGGAGAGGGAGTTGTTCCCTCGCCCTATTTCAAATCAAACACATGCCCTTTTGACGGATGTTGGCCTCCTCAAATTTTATCAGGAGGTTACATCCCTCATGGGGTACTCTTCATTGTTATAGCATTTGATCTGTCATTGGGATCATGGGCGATAGTGGTACAGGGTTAGTCTCAATTTGTGGTATCATCCCATAGAGGAGGATGTTTATTTCATCATTGGGTTGTCTAGAAGGGGGGTAATTTTTTCCTATTTCCTTAAGCTACCGCAAGGTGTTACAGGAGAGATCAATCTAACATATGTACAGAGATATTTCCATTCAGACATTCATTCCTCTTCGTACTTCCAGGTTCCTGGTGGTCAACTACGGATATGTTCATTAGATAGAGAAGAGGTTAGGTGTATGTGTCTTATTATCTCATAACTGTCACACTATAGATCTTATGGGCAGCGTATTAGTTTCTCTTTGTTGCATTATGTAGATAGTTTGGTGCAGAGGCCCCGATTGATTAGGTGATCAGAGATTTTTTTGAGACTACTGCAATAGATCATTGTCGTGTCATTTTACATGGGATGAGATTATTCCCATTTGCATCAGATTTATTTACATTTTTTTTTGAGAGGGTTCATGCCACTCAACTAGTAGTACCCCACTTTCCTGCAAGGCCTATTCTTGATGTGCATATGAACATGTGAGGGTAGTTGTTTCCCAATAAGTGCCAACTCGAGTTTTCCATTACTTTGGTTGGTAGGATGTTTGCGATTTATTGGCTAGCGAGGACAATCTTGTCCTTGATATTGTACAGTACCCATACACGAGGATGGATTGGAGAGGATGTAAAAACATCTAATTTACAACAACCGAGCCACCATATGAGAGAGGTAATATTATCATTATGTTTTGATAAATCTAGTTGCATATTTTTGTCTTATTTAATGCACATGTAATATATTGTAACATTTTGTTTCAATTATCTTATTATTATTATCTATTTTTTTGCAGATATTGGCACATATGTTGGGGATGATCCTCCCCAATAGGATGAGGATATGGAGGAGGTAGAGGAACAGCCTCCAGTACAGAGGCCCCACATGCCACATAAGTCGTATGTCAAATTTTCAAGGGAAATCAATGCATTCAATTTCAGATCTGAAAATTACTTCCAAGTGACCTTAAATGGTAAACTAGGGTTGTTCTCACTGAATAATTTTACACTAAAATTTTAGCAAAATCATAATGATCAGAAATAAATCATTCATACACAAGAGACACAAATTTATGTTCTGTAAAATATTTTGATTGAGAAATTCTAAGGAAAAAACCAATCCTCTCAGCAAATTACAACTTCAATAAATTCTAGAAAAAAACCCTTCCAACTTAAAAATATGTTGTGCATATTGTTGACGTCACATGTATAGTCTTGCTGACGTCATTTGTATGGTTGTATGAATAGTACGGCCCACACGTGAGGTTGAATATGCTACTATAGTTCACATGTGTGGTTGTTTCTGTCTCTTGTACGGTCTTGCTAACATCACATGTACAACTATATAGATAGTATGACTTGTACTCTTCTTCCTCTCACACGTGTATTCTCCTCTCCCTTGGTTGGAAAAATTAAAAAAAGCAAGACAGAAAAACCCTAGGCTAGATTTTTCCAAGTGAAGTATTTCTTTTTCTGAAATTGCCACCCTAATCTCTTTGGCACAAGTGCTCACTCACTTATGGTAACTCCATAATGTCACAATGAGATGTGATTATGTCTCCTCACATTGCCTCTCCTTTTATAGGAGTCTAATGAGTGATTTTAAGAACACCTTCTAAACTCAACATTAAATTGCCTATCCAAGTGGGTGTGAAACCCAAACAACACAATTCCAAACCCCGACTCCATACAAAAAGGGTTTTATCAATGCAATGTGAATTCCCACAAATATTCCCACATTCTCGACACCAAGTCCAATGTGGGAATACCTCCCGATGCTACAAAACATCAACATTGGGTTGGAGAGTCCAGATAGAGGTGGAAAATTAGCTATGCAGTGTCATGACTAGTCACGGAGTGGTATTATTTAATGTATGTTCAATATGGTGGTTGTAAATGGTTGTTAACTCTTCATATACAACACAATTATAAAATGAAGAAAAAAAAACATAATTGACCATTATAGATACCCATAATAAAATTACACATCCACGATATAAATGTCGAAACAAAGCATTTACAAACCAGTGTTCCTTGCCATCGCCCTGATTATATTCCTCGCTTGGCATTGTAACATTGTTGTTCTCAAAAAGATGTTTAGATCTCAGATCATGTCTCAATATGAACCATCAATCCCCATCCAACACATTTGGGTAAAAAAACACTTGGTTGCAATGTTTTGGGAAAACCTAAGGCTCCTTAGTTTCAACCCACTTTTTTTAGAGTTAATACATGTTAGCCCACTATCACAATCTTCCTTTTCATTTATTAGGTCAAATGTATCCCACCACTTGTAACAAAAAATAACACATTGAAATGATGAGAAGTCCACTTGCATGATCTCTTGTATCTTTCCAATGTAGCCTAACTTCTCCTCTATTAGGTTTTGATCATGGTGGCTAGCATGACTAGATTGGTCAAACTCAACCTCCACTCTACAATTGTGTGTGATGTGTCCATCATCAGCATACTTAGTGCAAAAATGATGTCCATATGCCCACATATATGAGAACAAATTCACCTATAAAAATGCAAACAAAGGACGGTGTCATATGTCTAATAATTGAAGCATTAATAAAAACATAATATGTGTTACAATTCAAATGTGCAATATTATAAATAAAACATGGTACTCATAGAGTTTATTTAAGAGTTTTTGCACCCGATACCTATGTTTAGTGCATCCAGATCTTCTCCATGTGGGTTACAACTCGGCACCGCATATTTCTCTTGTATTTGCTCAGCCACCCAATTGTTGGGACATATTTTTGGCATATTTTATTTTAAGTGATTAGGCTAAGGCATGCCTCTACCATTCAATCGTCTGAATGTTTTCCTGTCACTATCCCATTTCCTTCTTTTCTTTTCATACAACACGACCCATGGTCGTGTTTCCTTTGCATTGTAAAGAACGAATTTATTGATGGCATCAATTTCTAAAATCACTAATGTATACAAAAATTCAAAACGAATAGCATGAGATAAAATATATATTATTAACTTGAAGAATGAATTTATTGATGGCATCAATTTATAGATTTGTTGATGTATACAAGAATTTAAAATGAATAGCATGGGATGAAATATATATTATCAACTTCAATGTAAACAATCTATTTGTACTAAATTGACAAAATATAACTAACTTACTCTTTATCAAGCGTCTTTTTCCATTTGTTTGGAGTAGCTCCCCTTCCCTTTTGTCCTCATCTTGATGGTTGTCCCAAACGAATGCCCTTGTTTTGTCATCAATTTGCTTGATGTACTCATTGGCATAATAGAACGACTTATATACTATGTACCCCTATTCCATAGAGACCTATAGCTTTTCCCTTTGTCGAACAAACCCCTTCAATATTTTCATTTACCTCTCTAAGAAGAACATCCAACGACATGAGAGCACCCCAGCTAATTCAACCTCATCAAGTAGGTGAATAAGAAGATGGACTTGCAAGTACATAAAACTCGTGGGAAGTTCCTTCTCAAACATACAAACAATCTCAGCTATCTTTCGATTCCACCTTGGAATGTTAGTTGTATGAATCTCCTTTGATGTGATCCAACGTACAAATGTAGATAATTTTGATATGGCACATTGTAGGTCCTAGGGGAAGTCATGGTTTACACAACCATGCACGAGCAAAGGATAATGACACTACCAAATTAACACACACATCATTAATTTCCATAAAATTGTGAGTGCATAGCATCTTTTTACCGACAATATAGAAGAAAAATCATATATTCAACATACATGCTCTTAGAAGGTTCATATGGTTATGTGATTTCAACCTGGAAAAATTCCATTCTATAGTGAAGCAACATCATAGAGTCAACCCATATAAAGAAGGTGTCTTTACACCCAATATAACATCCTTCGCCATAGAAAGATCATCTTTCTTCAAAATCCGTGGGACATCACCTTTTGCAAAAGACCAAGAGGGACCATCCTCTCCTATAGTTTATTTTCCTGGCCAATGTCTTTTTTTAGTATTTGAAACAATAAGATCTCTCCTAACAACCAATGTGTTACTTTTATTCAATGATATGTGCCTCCATAAAGAAGATGGATCATTTTTTAATTTATGGATGGGATCTAGTAAGTGGCCAATATTAAGATTCCCCTAATATGGAAACTCATAAAATATAGATTTCCTTTTCATCCCAATGAGCATTTTCTCAACATAGGTGTAAAAAAATTCAGGATCATAGAACATAGGTTCCCCATTTAAATCAAACAATTCTACCATTTCCTTCTCCTTCTTTGTGTCATATTCCCTAATCCAATTAATTGGTGTCATCATTTCATGTCTTCGGGTTCTCTTTGGTTTACCATTGAAAGCAGATGAAACTCTTCTATAATGGTGGTCTTCTTAAACGAATACGCTCGAATAGTCGTACACCAGCTTTCATAGGTGGTTGGACCACCTAGCTTTTATAGAAGGTCCACAACATTTATATCCATGATACCCTTTTGTTACAATACCTATGATGTTATCGTATATAGATCATGTTAGTGTCAAAAGTATAGTTGCACCAAATGAAGTATGTCAAATAACATTACAAATATAAACAAATCAATCAACATGCATATCAGAGCAAACTCTTAGTCCTGGATAATCGTGTGTGGTGTACACACATATGTCATACAATGTAAAATACCTCTCCATTGGGATGGGTCTTGATACATCATATACATGTATCCCTTCCCATAATTGCTTAAATTCATTGATCAGTGGTTGGAGGTAGATATACATTATCTCCACTTGTCTTCTACCTAGGACTATAAGAACCATCATAAGATGTTCATTCTTCAAAAAAAATTATGGGGGTATATTTTTATTGATCACTACCACTGGCCAAACAGAATAGTTGGTGTTTTAGAGGGAATACGAGTTAACTCTATCCACAGTTATGCTCAATTCGTAGGCTTCATACTTCATCCTTGAATTTATCAGGCTATGTACCCTCTATATGCTTCATGGATATTGAATCTATTGGGATTCATATAACTCATGGCTCATGTATATGTGAGGCATGCCACTATTGCAACAAAAGAGCCTTTGAATCCTTGGAATTATAGCCATGTACCTTAATATATTATTAGGACCATGTGCCTTACCCTTTTTTTATGGTACTTGGCATGCCCACATTCTGGAAATGTCTCTTTGTTTACATATTTGTTTATGTATAGAATACAACCATTCGGACATGTGTGATATGATATGTACTCAACACCCAACATTTTCAGCATTTTCTTTTCCTTTGTGCAACTATTATGCAAAACATTATCACTAAGAAGTACCTTATCTTTGAGTAACCCGTAATTAGTGGGAAATATAAATGTACATTGTCATTAAGCATGAATAAAATCATCCCTTTTCTTCCTTCATTGTGTGAAAAAAATCCTTAAAAAATTGGGGGACTTAATGGTTAGTTACCTCAAAAGTGTCGAGAAACATGTGTCTGACATACCATACATTTCTTTGAAGTTGTACAATAACATCGTTGTCCCTAGTTGCGTATATCTTGACCCATGTACTCAACCAAAGAGAAGGGTGATGGAAACAGATTTCAAGATTTTGAAGAAGGCAGTTACGACATCAATGTCATCCCCTAGTTCATTTTGTTGGAATGCATCCAACAACATTCCCTCCATGGCTTGGGTATCCCGCATGAAATCATCCATACCAACCTCTATATCATTGTCTTCGTCCCCAACAAGTGAATAACTATTGTTATTGTAGATTTTTTGAATTGGTGACTTGGGATATAATGGGAATTGAATAAGTGGTTGTTTCAACCATTCTCGATATGATTCCTCTCCAATTTGTGCTCATTTAGAATCAAGCTCGAAAATCGACATCATAGTGGAGTGCAATGGTAGATAGTGGACATGTCACTCGTCATCGGAATCCTAATTTTAAAAATATTGAACATTACATCGATAATATTAGTAACACAATGCATTTAAAATGTTCAAATATTATACCAAACACTAATTAGAAGCATGGAAATTTTTTTCTCAATAATAAACATGCAACCAACCACTTTATAAAACAAATGTCGAATTAAGAAACACATTTACATTAGTTCCATTGAAAATCCAAAAATACAATTACTCAATCATTTTTTTCTTACGCCCTACATGTTTGTCTACATAAAAAATATCCAATTCACGGTGTAATATTGTTGACCCAAGATAGTTGTTAAGAGCTTGTGGAATTTTGGGACTACTGGAATATCTTGAACATCTGAAATCGGTCATAAATCTTGTGTTGGATTTTCATTAGTTTAGTTAACATTAGATTTTCCATTTCATTTTTATCTTCTTTTAACATTCAATAATCATATACTAAACTATATAAGCAACAGATAAACAAGCACAAGAAGACACAAATATTTATCCTGGGAAAAACCAAGCCAACTTTTCTTAGAGAGAATATTCCAATACAACCATGAAAAGGCTCTAATCACAAGAGAAAACCAAAAATGAATAAACCCTAATAACAAATACTTATCTTCTGCTTGTCAAACTCTAGTGAGGGTAGACAACTAAGTCACCACAGAACTGGCACAACTGGTAACTGTAACTGCAGTTGCTACTGCAACTGCAACTGTTATTGTAACTGGCACAAAGCAACTGGGCAACACCACACAACCTTAGTGCAACTCTTCTAGAGGTAGTGCACAAAAGATATTACCAATAACCACCAAGAATATCCTTCCCCAAGTGGGGCGCACTCTCAAAGAGAACCAGAAACAAAAAATAGTGAAACTACAGCTGCAACTGCCTAGTGCGCACTGCAAAAGGAGAACTGTGTGGTTGTACAAATAAATTGACCCAGACTTGTATTTATACTAATTTGGGCACATGTCTAGGGCCTACTTCTTATTTTGGGTCTTCAAATTTACTTTATTATTTATGTGGGCTGACTTCTCTTCCTAGAAATTATATTTCCACTTTATCATTATTTCTTGTCGATCGACTTCTCTTCTATGGTATTTTATTTCACTTTATTCTTTTCCGGGGTGTTCTTCCACTGTTCAATGGTCTTCCTTTGACTTCTTGTAATCTTCTTCTTCTCTAAGAAAAATTTTCCAGGAGAGAATACCTCTCGTAGCTACCAAAACATCAACACTCCCTCTTAGCTAGGGAGGTATTCTTCCACGATGTTTTCTTCTAGTAGTCTATTGAGTACTCTGCAATAATATAGTATCCCCACGGTTACCACCATGCCATCGGTAGATCCATCTGTTGCCATAGTTTATATGACTATGTTGCAATCAACTAGTAGCACTAAGCTACTACCATGCTCTCCAGCAATCAAGTAGTAGCACTAAGCTACTACCATGCTCTCCATCAATCAACTAGAAGCACAAAGTTTCCATGGTGTGGTCACGACTACATAGCAATCAACTAGTAGCACTAAGATACTACCATGTTATCCATTAGTCTCTCATGATGATGCAGCAAACAACTAGTATCACACAACTACTACCATGCCATCAACCATAGTCATGATCTGCAATCCACTAGTAGTCGTAAGACTACTACCAGGGATGATTTTAAGGATGGAAATTTATTTTAAAATGTAGAAACCTTGGCGAATCTTACTAATCCTTCATATGTCAACTATAAATGTTTGGTGATATTTTTGTAAAAATATTCAAATTTTTAAGTATTTTATATAGTTTTATAAAATTTTGGCGATTTTAAAGGTAAAATAATTTTATCCTATAGAATTTGGGCGAATCATTTTTAAATTAATGAATCTAGTTTTTGAAAAAAACATGGAAAATTAGCCCATGAGCGAAATTTAGCACCTAAAATCACCCCTGCCATGCAATCCAATAGTCTCCATAACTATGCAGCAATCAACTAGTAGCATTAAGCTACTACCATGCCACCATGCATAGTTATGATCTATGTGACTATGCAACAATCAACTAGTAGCACACAACTACTACCATGTCATCAACCATAGTCATATCATGCAATCAACTGGTAGCTACAAAATATACCACCATGCAGTTCAATAGTATCTATGATTATGCAGCAATAAACTTGTAGCACACAGCTACTACCATGCCATCAACCATAATCATAGTCTGCAGTCCTATGACTATGCAGCGATCAACTAGTAGCACACAACTACTACCATGCCATCATCCATAGTCATAGGTGATGATCTCTATAACTATGTAGCAATCAACTAGTAGCACACAACTACTACCATGACATCATCCATAGTTATAGTCTCATCTAGTAGCACAAAGATATTGTTCAGGGATACACAATCACTGCCAGTGGAACACATCCAGCATAGTATCACACAACTATTGTCCAGTGACAAATAGTCACTTCCATAGTCTCACGACTATGTGTGTTTTTTCTTCTTTCATCAGGTCCAAAAATGTGTTATCCCCTTAGTCACCTCACGTGATTGATCTAGGGAACCCTTGGCCAGAGGGGTTAGCCAGTAGGAGGAGCAACAACACACCTCCCTCTCAATGAGGGTGGACATTCTGCATCACGCCAATCTTTTCTATGAAGTGCTCATACTTCACTCTAGACAAAGGCTTGGTGAGAATTTCTGCTATCTGTTCATCCATGGATATGTATTGAAGCTCCACAGTTCCTTTATGTACCATGTCTCAGATGTAATGTTATTTTATCTCCAACTCTAGATCAAATAACCATGCAAGCAACTTCTGAAGCCACACTACTTCACGGCTTGCAACATTGGTTGTTATATGCTCTGCCTTTGTTGTACTGAGTGCCACTGACATTTGAAGAAACATCCTGATGCGCATTTCCAGTCCATTGCACTCCCTTCCCAGTCAGAGTCGGTATAACCTTGCAGCTTCACATCTCCATCTGAGACATATCTCAATCCATATCCAATTGTACCATGTAGGTACCTCAACACATGTTTTGCTACTATCAAATGTACATGTCTAGGCTCAACAATGTACTGACTCAAAGTGTTCACTACAAAACATATGACTAGCCTGGTGTTAACCAGGTACATCAAGGATCCGATCAACTATTTGTACATCATGGGATCCATCAAATATGAAGATGAATCACTCAAGAGCTTCAGATTTGTTAACATAGGTTTGGCCATGGACTTGCAGTCCATCATCCTGAGTCTCTGTAGGATCTCAACAGTATATTTTCCTTGGCTAAGTAAAATATCATCTGGTATTTTCCACACCTCCAATCCCAAGAAATAATGCATCAGAACTAGATCCTTCATCTCGAACTCTGAAGTGAGTTCCCTCTTTCATCCATCTGTGATATTCTCATTCCCTGAAAGAAACAGGTCATCCAATATCAAGGGGTAACCATCCCCAAGCTCATCAAAATAATTTTTTGGCATATCCTGCCCTGGGTGCATGCTTAATCATGTACAAATATTTCTTAAATCCACAGACATGAGACTCCTTCTCATGTATCTTGTGGCTACTCTATGTACACTTCTTCTGGTTGTTGGAGCAAGTGTCTCGTCATAATATTCTCCATATTGTTGGGAGAATCCTCTGGCCACAAATCTAGCTTTGTACATATCTATGTTTACATATACATCATGTTTGAACGTGTAGACCCACTTGGAAGTCACCACTGACTTCCCTTCTGGTCTCTAGTGTTTCTGACTGGCTTCCTCCTGTCACTGATGTTGTTGATTGCAGCTTCATCAGACATTCTCCAGGTCGTTCTCCTTTGGACTGAGTTGAGACGATCTATCAGAGAGCCCATGTGATGGGTGTGTCATACTCTTCTGGACTGAGTTGATATGACATGTGGTCCCTTATCGTGCTCCTCTGGACTGAGTTGAGACGGCTTGATATGGTCTCCTGTCAGACTCATATGGAATTAGTTGAGTCGAATTGAGATGACTCTCCATATGGTACTCCTATGGACTTAGTTGAGTTGATCTGTTGAGAGTGATGTCCTTGTGGATGAGCATGGGTGGACATGTCCCTAGTGTTTGAGCACTAGAGGATGTGAGAGATCCTTGCTATATTATCTAAGAGTAAGATCTATTGTGTAACCCTGATTGTGTAAAGGGTACAATTCGGCCCCACCATGTAAAGATAATTAATATTTGTGTAAAGATTAATCATATCATTGAGTTATAGAAGTCGACCCTATTGTGCCAATAGACACACCTATTGTTGTGTTAGGTATTGTATAAATAAGAGAGTATATCCCCATTGTGGATCACTCTCTTACACTTCATTGTAACATTCTCTCAAGCTAGTTGTACGATTGAAGTGTGCATTTATCTTAGGTGCAAGTTTCAAGGTCATATAAGAACCCTCTTGTGTGCTCTAGGGTTTATGGTGTGGAGGATCTTCTCTTGACTCTATAGAAAAGGATTGTTGGGTTTTTCCCTTGATTGAGAAGGGTTTTCCCAGGATAAACTCTTGTGTTCTTGTGCACAGATATTCTTTTTGTGATCTTGGTTATTGCAGCTACTATATATGCTATTGTTGCATTGTTTATGGTTCAAGTACATGCTAAATTGAAATAAATTGCATGTGCATGAGCTAAGAATTAAAATTCAATATGGTATATGTTAGCGCTCTGTAATTTTCCCAAGGCTGAGGAGGTAATCACAGAGGCAACATCAAAACCGCTTTGAGTCAGGGATCTAGCCCTCCAAGACTCAGAGAGGGATATCTCTATCTGATTTATCTTTGTTAGAGATTTGATCTTAGGCTATCTATGCAAAACATGGGTTTGTTCATGGATTTTGAGTTGGTTTGGTTAAGGCATAAAGGACCATTGGGCAACATGGAGTCAATGATAAAGACAATAGATGAATGAATAACTAAAACAGGATGTAACCAGGCAAGATAATCATGCAAGTGGATTCTTTGAGCTTATAGAATGGGAAAGGAAGAAAAGATTGGGATTCATTTCAAATGTAGAGCAGAGTACAACTGAATTCTACACTTCAAACTTGGAAGAAAACATAAATAATGCATTGAGCCAGCACATGGTGTCAAGAACAAATCCTATACATTACCTTCTCATAGACAATACAGAAAGAAAAGTGTATGAAATAGGAAAATCATGAGTTAAATGAGGGAAAAACTTCACCACTTAAACACAACACAGGAATCTGGAAAAAGTGCCTTTGTATTCATTCATAAAGTCATTTGCATACTGTTGATCATCTTCACAAAACAAAAAGCCATGTTTCTATATTATCTCCCCATCTGGTACCTCCAGGTAGAACCTCTTTACATTAAAATCCTATGAATAAATAGGATAGATCTCCCAACTAGTTTTGTCAGTCATTTTTAACCGCCTCGGCCAAAAATAGCCACAAATCCCCAAAAATCCTGAACTGTCTGCCATGAAAGACGGGCCTAATTTCTGCAAAAAAGGGGTCCGAACAGACATTTGTTTCTCTTCAACGCTGACACCTGGGAAAAAAATGAAGGAGATTATTGTATATGGGCATGTTCTGGACAAAAACCTCCTTCGGTTTCACCAAATTCGCCTCCACCTGGCCGTAACAGCTCCTGCAATATCGGGACTGTAACAGAAAAACCGAAAATCCAAAAAAAGAGGCTGAAGGACAGCTTCGATTCTCTTTGCTCATGGCACCTGTGAAAAAAATCAGAGAGGTTTTTGTTTTTCAGCCTGTGTTGAGCAAAAACCTCTCTCGTATTTTGAAAATCCGTCTTCATTTGCACAGAATCTGTTTTGAAAGAAGACGTACCGAAATAGGCAAAAATGGCGAAAAATGAGGAAAGTGGTTTTTTTTGGGATGGGTGGTATTCCGGACCCCCCCTGAGGTGGTAACGGTTTTTTTTGGGGGGGGTCCGTTGGCATGTGGGGGAAACACCTGTCCGGGGGGTGGTTTTTAGAAACTACCATTCCGGACCCCCCCCCTCTCGTTAAGTTTCGGATAGTGATGGGGGGTCCGTAATTTATTATAACCGTTGATTTGTTTTTGCTTTGTGGAAAGTGTATGTGGAGTTGGGGGGGTATAAATTAGGATAGCGCTAGTTTGGTTTTTCATTTTTATTTTTTACATTTGTTTTGTTTATTATATTTTTTTTTTGTTTTTTGTTTTGATAGTTTCGTTTATGTTTTTATATTGTTTTTTATTATTATTGTTTTGTATTGGTTTTATTTAATGTTTAATGTGTTTTAATATATGTATTTTTATTTTAATATTTTTTTATTTAATATTAATTAATAAAAACTGACCTAGTTACTAAACTAACTTAACTATTAATTAATTATTAACTAGTTTAGCCTAGTTTAACTACACTAATTTTATTGTTAATCCTTATTTAATCTATTATTTTTTTTACCCTAAGCTTGGTTTATGCATGGATGGGTGATGGGCGAGAGGTAGTCAACAGGGCAAAAGGACAAGGGAGTGAGGGCGCAGCGTGGAGGAAGGATGCAGCAGGGTGATGGGGGAGCGAGCGAAATGAATGGAGGGGAGAAACGGGATCAACCGAGCTAGACTTCGTCATCATGAGAGAAAACGCCAAATCAACAGTCGAAGAATCGAGTTACCTATGATTATAGGTCCCCAACATAGGCTCCACCTGGGGATGGCATCTCTTTCAGGTTGTGTCAAGAACCACTAAACTCTGAACATGCGGACCATTGCTTTATTCTTTGGGCCATGGAGTCACTGTAGCTACAATCTTCGAACTGGCTAAGATTTGACTGGACAGTGAACTAGATACTATCAAATGCAAACTCTGTTGGAAATTATACAATACTGAAAAGATGCTCAAATGACTGAGCTTATTCAAAACTACTACCTACCCTACACTACTGACAATTTCATAGTTCTAAATGATACAATAATGCCAATGCAGCCAATCAAGTAGTTGTTGAGACCAGAGGACTATTTGACTGCTCGTTAGCATAGTGAAAAGCGCAGCTTGACCTTTTGCCCATAGACTCAAAACTGCAAAGTGTAAAGGCCACTACTGAAAACGTGATTGATATTTACCATAGAGACCTCGACAATCTTGAAGAACAAAAGTACTGCCAGAGACAGATTGAGGCTCTACAGTGAAAAAATTCTCCATATAGGTAGCTATAGGATCAAGGTAGAAATGACATGTTCCTTGATTTTTGGATTCTGCCAAGTGAGCAACATGCTCTGGCACTGTATCTATGTCTTTTTCATCCTCGTGCATTTCTTGACATGGTTGCAACTGCTTTGATGGGATTTGTAATATGATTTATGTTGAAAAAGACAATGAAGTTGACTGCCTGATCATGTCAATATCATAACAGCGTTTTATCCCATAGCTGGATTATGAAAAAAGACTTTGACAACACAAGTCATCCAACACATCTGATATTGGATCCTATAGAAATTGAACTAATTGTTGCATTGGTTCCACTGCAACTTCTTGATTTTATGTGTATTTATCCTTTAGCATATACTCAAGATTCTTTTTCAAAAACTGAAATGAATTAAAGCATAATGGTACAAAGTTGTTTTGAATTAACTCAGAATTTGTTTCAGGCTCTAAGCTTTCATCAGGAATTTGAAAATCAATGTAGGTCAAGGGTTGTGATTCTGGGTTTAGAACAGCCTCCACATCAGCAATGACATCTTCACCTAGTTGATCAGAAAATTCTCCCTCTCTACTATTGACAACTTGCTTACTATTTCCTCTCAAAAATTGAAGAGAAGAGAAACATAAGGGCAAAGATTTTTCCCTTACTCTGAAATTTTTTGTCTCTTCCTCATCACTATCATGACTGTTGTGCAAGGGATAATTGTCATATCTGAACTGTAAATGATCTTTTTTCCTCCCATTCATATGTGGGTGATTTCTTTGAACAATCCACCTCTATTTCAGCCTCATGATCATCATCATACTGATCATACTTGGGTAGATTATCCAAGTAAGAAAATTCATCGAACATGCACATCGTATTAGTTGATGGCTCTTCAACAAGATGAGTTGGAACTTCATCTTTGACTGTGTTGTGAATTGAATACATGAAAGAATCATTATCCAAACCATGGTACCAAGGATGAGCAGCAAAATGTTTGGGAACAATGACCTTTTCTTTCTCTGAGATCAATGGAACATGATGTCTTTGGACAGCAAGCTCGTCTTTCCTATTGATCCTCTGCATCATCTCTTCCATGGCACTGGCCAAAATGTCCAGTTTAGCTTCTGATGACTTCAGCTGCTCCTTTTCTTTGTTCTTTACCTTTGACCTTTTGATCAACAAGTTGGCCTCCACATCAACTGCAACGTTCTGCATTTCTTCAAGGCTTGTAGTGTTCCTTTCTCTTAATTGGAATGCCATCTCAGGATCGAAGGCATCTGGGAAATGCAAGTGAGTTGATCCTGGGGGTGGCCTTATATCAACAGGCATTGCATGATATACCTTATTGAACCTTGCTGAAAAATGTTGTACTGTTTCCCCTGGCTTTCTTTTCAAGTGGTCATACTCTTCTAGGATGAGGAAAACATTTCCCATGACCACCCATCTATCTAGGAAAACTTGCATAAATTGATGAAAATTTCTGATATTTGCAGCTGGCAGATTTCTAAACCAAT
>ML805783.1:14084-33533 GCA_009831015.1 Picea engelmannii | reverse complement strand
TATTGTTTTATTTAATATTAATTAATAAAAACTAACCTAGTTACTAAACTAACTTAACTATTAATTAATTAATTAATTATTAACTAGTTTAGCCTAGTTTAACTACACTAATTTTATTGTTAACCCTTATTTAATCTATTATTATTTTTACCCTAATCTTGGTTTATGCATGGATGGGTGATGGGCGAGAGGTAGTCAACGGGGCAAAAGGACAAGGGAGTGAGGGCGCAGCGTGGAGGAAGGATGCAGCAGGGTGATGGGGGAGCGAGTGAAATGAATGGAGGGGAGAAACGGGATCAACCGAGCCAGACTTCGTCATCATGAGAGAAAATGCCAAATCAATAGTCAAAGAATCGAGTTACCTATGATTATAGGTCCCCAACAGTATCAGAGTAGGGTTCCTGGAGATCCATTTCACAAGCCATTGAAGAGCTAACCGTCACATTCTTGCTACAACTGCAAAAAAAACGGCCCTCTTCATTTTGCTAGTTTTTTCACTTGCCCCTTGAATTTTGGGCCTAATTATTGCATAGATGTGTATGGCCTGGCTCATCGCACCTCCTATAACTCTCAGATTGCAAATCGGAGAAATTTTGATTTTTGGCCCTAGGGTTTCTACGGTTACTGCATGTTTCGGTTTTTAGAGTTTATGCAAACCCTAGAACTTCACTGGGGTTCATTTTTATTATATAAAGGCTTATTGTTGGCAGTCATAAGTCCAACGAAACCTAGGGTTTCTAGCCTAGCCTAGCCGTTATGTTTTACTAGCCTAGTCGTTAGGGTTTGTGAAGAATCTACAAACCATGATAAACAAAACCTAGGTGGAAGATAGGCTTGATCGATCAAGCAACTTCAG
Organism: Picea engelmannii; assembly: GCA_009831015.1. Taxonomy (NCBI): domain Eukaryota; kingdom Viridiplantae; phylum Streptophyta; class Pinopsida; order Pinales; family Pinaceae; genus Picea; species Picea engelmannii. The sequence continues at coordinate 32,677 of ML805783.1, read as the reverse complement.
CTCCTGGAAATCAAGACTACAAATCACTCTAGAAGAGAATGACCTATTGATTTTTATAGAAAAGACTCTACCAACAACATCAATCGATGAAGAGAAGATTGATTGGAAGGAAGAGGATGTCAAAGCAAGGAAGACAATCATCTATTCAGTAAGAGATCATCTACTACCTCATATTGATACCTTGAAGAAAAATTATGAAATGTATGATGCAATGAAGAAGATGTTTGAGAGAAACAACACAAACAGAGCTCTTACATTGAAGCACCAACTTCAAAATATCAAGATGACAAAAGCTGACACCATTGCTACCTTCTTCATGAAGATATCACAAATTGGAGATCAACTAGGTGCCATTGGAGAAACCATAACAGACAGAGAACTCGTCATGACTACTCTCAATGCTCTTCCAAGACATTGGAAACCATTTCTTCAAAGTATCAGTGGAAGAGAAGATCTACCTGAGTTTGATCGTCTATGGACAGACTGCACTCAAGAAGAAACCAGACTTATAGCCAGAGGAGTGAAAGACTCTCATCATTATGACAATCAATCTCTTGCTTCTCAAGCAAAGAGAAATAGAAGAAATAGAAGAATTTTTGACAAAGCATTCAAAGACAAGAAAATGTCAGCAGCTTCAGGTCATGAACATAGAAAAGGCATTTCAAGGATTCAATGTTCCAGATGTGACAAGTATGGACACATTGCAAGAAATTGTCCTACCTGGAAGAAAGGAAGACAACATGCCTCCACTGTCGATGTTGATTCAGAACCACATCAGAGAGATGAAGACATAAAATATGAGGCATTCTTCTTCATATCTCAACTTTCTCGGGAGGACCAAAAGTAAGATTGAGCATGATTGTAGAGTAAGGTAAGTTTTGTACTACATTCCTTATTTTATTTCATCATTACTCTATAGTTTCTTTCATTTTGATCATGAAGGGTATTATCTCTGGTATGGGATCCCTCATGACTTGGACCATTATCCCTGGTATGGGAGTCCAAATTTTCTTGTTTGGTTATTATCCTAGTATAAGAGGCCATTTTGGTTGTTATCCCTACGAGGGGTCATCTTGGTTATTATCCTAGTACAAGAGTCCAGAAAAGTACTGTAGAGGCAGTATAAGACCTAAGAAGACATGGGATGTCTCTAGTATAGCAACACAGCAAAAGGATGATGTCACAATTTCCTCCAGGACAGATGTTTATCCTTCCGACTTCAGAGGGAGTCAAACTATTTGAGAAGAAAGAAGAGACGGTACCTTCTCCCCCTTCAGCAATTCAAAGGGAGAAAGTTATTGATCCAGTCGATCCAGTTGATCCCATAGCTCCAACTGATGTTCCCAAAGACATTGCAGTAGGCCAGAAGAGGCCTGCATTGGCTCGACAGACTCTACAAGAGGCAAAGAAACATGCATCTCCTCATGGTACATTTCGAGAGAGAAATAAAGCACAGAGATTTTCAAGCTATGTTTTAGCTATGAGCCACATCATTGATACCGAGCCTTCTTGTCATGGAGAAGCAGTTGATCAACAGGTTTGGAAAGATGCAATGACCGAAGAGTATAAGTCCATCATGAAGAATGATGTGTGGGATATTGTTCCAATACCAAAAGGGAAGTCTATAGTGACTTCCAAGTGGATCTATAAGATCAAAAATGCAATTGATGGAAGTGTCGAGAAGTACAAAGCAAGATTTGTGGATAGAGGACTCTCTCAGTTGGAGGGAATAGATTATGAGGAGACTTTTGCTCATGTTTCCCGATACACTTCCATCTGTATGATTATTTCTCTTGCAGCATCCATGGATTGGAGACTATATCAGATGGATGTAAAGACAGCCTTTCTCAATGGAGATATTGAGAAAGAAATTTACATTGAGCAGCCAGATGGATTCGTGATACATGATAAGGAGTCTCATGTGTGCAGGTTGAAGAAATCCATGTATGGACTAAAGCAGGCACCTTGCGCTTGGTATGAGAAGATTGATGGATACTTGATGAGTTTGGGCTTCAGAAAGAGTGTTGTTGATCCCAACCTATACTACCACATTGTTGGTGACGAGTGCCTGATTTTGGTCCTATATGTTGATGAATTATTCCTCACTGGTTCATAAAGCCTCATTGTTGAATGCAAGTGTGCACTGGCTTCTGAATTCGAGATGAAGGACCTTGTTATGATGTACTACTTCTTAGGACTATAAGTGTGGCAGAGGACTGATGAGATTTTCCTGAGTCAAGGAAAATATACAGTGGAGATATTGAATAAATTTGGGATGATGGACTGCAAATCCATGCCTACACCGATGGTGATGAATTTGAATAAAATGAACAAGGATTCTACTTATTCAGGTGAGATCGATCCACATATTTACATACATTTGATTGGATCATTGATGTATCTGGTTAACACAAAACCTGATATATGCTATGCAGTTTATTTCCAGCCAGTTTATGAGTCAGTCGAGATAGACACACTGGATAGTAGTGAAGCACATGTTGAGATATCTACGAGGCGCAGTTGGTTATGGCCTGAGATATGCCTTTGGTGTAGACATAAGATTGTAGGGATATGTTGATGTAGATTGGGAAAGGAGCGCAGTGGACCAGAAAATCACATCTGGTTGTTGTTTTACTTTGGGGTATGCCATGGTTTCCTGGTGCAGCAGGAAACAAACTTTTGTGGCTTTGAGTACCGCAGAAGCAGAGTACATTGTATTATGTGTGGAAGTCTGTGAAGCAGTGTGGTTTCGCAAGATCTTTCCAGACTTATTTGGTCATGAGATGGATTCCACCATTATCCATTGCAATAACCAGAGTTGTGTGAAGCTTTCCGAGAATCTTGTGTTTCACGATAAATCGAAACACATTGAGATCAAATACCATTACATCAGAGATATGGTGCAGAGGAAATCAGTACATGTGCAATACCTTTCTACACACGAGCAGGTTGCAGATATCTTCACCAAACCACTTTCTAGGACGAATTTCGAGTACTTTCGTGAGAGACTTGGCATGGTGGAGAATTCCTCCCTAGCTGAGAGGGAGTGTTGTTGATTGCATCTCCATGAGACATTCTCCAGGTCGTTCTCCTATGGACTAAGTTGAGACTATCTGTGATAGATCCCATGTGATGGGTGTGTCATACTCCTCTGGACTGAGTTGAGATGATGTGTGGTCTCTTGTCGTGCTCCTCTGGACTGAGTTGAGATGGCATGTGGTCTCTTGTCGTGCTCCTCTGGACTGAGTTGAGACGACTTGAGATGGTCTCCTGTCAGACTCCTATGGAGTTAGTTGATTCGACTTGAGATTGCTTTCCAGATGGTACTCCTATGGACTTAGTTGAGTTGATCTGTTGAGAGTGACATCCATGTGGCTAAGCATAGGTGGACGTGTCCCTAGTGGATGAGCACTAGAAGATGTGAGAGATCCTTTCTATATTGTCTAAGAGTAATATTTATTGTGTAACCCTAATTGTGTAAAGGGTATAAGTCGGCCCACCATGTAAAGATAATTAATATTTGTGTAAATATTAATTATATCATTGAATTATAGAAGTCATCCCTATTGTGACAATAGACACAACTATTATTGTGTTAGGTCTTGTATAAATAAGAGAGTAGATTGTCATTGTGGATCACTCTCTCACACTTCATTGTAACATTCTCTCAAGCTAGTTGTATGGCTAAAGTGCGCACTTCTCTTAGGAACAAGTTTCAAGGTCATATAAGCACCCTCTTGTGTACTCTAGGGTTTATGGTGTGGGGGATATTCTCTTTACTCTATAGAAAAGGATTGTTGGGTTTTTCCCTTGATTGAGAAGGGTTTTCCCATGATAAACTCTTGTGTTGTTGTGCATGGTTATTCTTCTTGTGATCTTGGTTACTGCAACAATTGTATATGGTATTGTTGCATTGCTTATGGTTCAAGTATATGATAAATTGAAATAAACTACATGTGCATGAGCTAAGCATTAAAATTCAACAATTGAAATAAAGGAATCCTCCCAGGATATCTCATATCTCCTCGAAGTCTCTGGAGCTTTGATCTAGCCTCCTCAACTCATCGCACATGTATGTTAGTCCTGAAAGGCGTCTCTCTCTCCCATCTGAATCTGAGGGTTACTTTATGAATGAAAGTCTCTAAGCCATTGACTCTCTCTGAGATCAAGCTCACTTTGAGTCTATATGCTCCCTATGAAGCTTGACTCCCTCTGAATATATATAATCTATGGAGCCATCTTCTCCCTTTTCATTTTTTGACTTCCTCTAAAGTCTGATCTTGTATGAATTGTACTGTGAGTTTTCTCCTCCCTACTGGATCCTGAGGGTTGACTCCCTCTGAACTATGGCTCCTTATGATCTGGTACTTGGTGGGGAAACCTGCCTCACCACTGGTGGAGCCATATTCTCCTCCCCATGATATGGCGCATCAATGCCATACATCTATATCCCCTTTGCATCCTACAAAGTATCACGGGACCATGTTGGTCCCTTCCTGGTCACTCCAATGATTTTGGGTAGGCCCTTCTAGCTCTATTGACTCTTCTCGATGATCTGAAGAGTGATCAATTGAACTATAGGGATCTAAACAGTCATCTTCGGAGCCTTTTGTTCCTTACAATCAATCTCCATATGAGATACTTTGTATCCCGCAAAGGTACCCTTCTTTCCATAAGGTTTTAACTTTGTCCTCTTCTCCTTCATTACAAGGATGTGTACGGTCATGTACACAACTCTATATCTAGATATTTGGTTCCATGTCTTAGCTAGAGACCATCTAATATGGTGCCTCTTGCAACTGTCATTATAGCTCCCTCTCTAAGCTATCACTTGTGATCTGCCTAAAACAAGAGCAACAACAAGCGAAAACAACATACAAGAATAATACTCTTATAATAAAAACAATAATAAAACAAGAACGGGAACAATCTTCATAGTAGATCCTTCTCGAAGCTATCACTTGTGACCTGCCTAGAACAAGAAACAAGAACAACATCTCCATGGTAACCTCCATGGAATTTACAAGATAACCTGCCTCGGAAAAATTCAACAACCAAGAACATCTCCTAGAGGAGATCAATTTATCTTGTAAACAAGTGCATCATTAATACTGAACAATGAGCATTTACTTAATGATCATTATGTCAGTGATATTCAAGTGTTACAAAACATTTGATAGCAATAGCAGTAATAGAACTCTAAAGACTTCTAGTCTAGTTACAACACTTACTTAAGTTGTAGCAATATAAAATATCAAACCTGATATGAAAACCTGGAGTCTAGTTGTTGTTGTCCCATTTGACTTTTCATATACTGTAGGAGACATCATAATTGTTGCCTCCAACTCTTGGGCTTCCTCTGAGTGTATTAGATCTAAGATCCCTTTAGATCTATTGTCACTGCTTGGATAAATGTCCTCTTTCCAAGTGTATGTCTCCTGCAAACACCCTCGTATTATATACAAGTGCACCATCCAACTTTATCTTCTAATATGAGACATTACATCAACAAGAAAAAGTTAGAAATTTGAATCAGAAGGTTTAATGTTCAGGAAAATGTCAACAAGCCTAAAACCCTAAAAATTCAATTTTAACGGAAAGTCAATCTGAGAAGTGCAGTAGGTGCATTGGAGTAGGTAACGTTGATTAGTGATGGAGTTTGTCCCAATCTATTTTATAATAAGTTCTCAACGATCTTGAAAAACAAAATTGTGCAGTTGCAAATTGCATGTGTAGCGACAAATCTCACAATCTTCCTTCCAGCGATTATATTGTTCTGAAGGAAACCTACTCTAATACCATGTTGGATTTTCATTAGTTTAGTTAACATTATACTTTCCATAGAATTTTTATCTTCTTTTAACATTCAATAATCATATACTGAAATATATAAGCAGCAAATAAACAAGCACAAGAAGACACAGATTTATCCTGGGAAAAACCCAGACAACTTTTCTTAGAGAGAATATTCTAATAAAACCATGAACATGCTCTAATCACAAGATAAAACCAACAATGAAGAAACTCTAATAACAGATACTTATCTTCTTCTTGTCAAACCCTAGCGAGGGTAGACAACTGAGTCACCATAGAATTGGCGCAACGGGTAACTGTAACTGCAGTTGCTACTGCAAGTGCAACTGCTATTGTAACTAGCACGAAGCAACTAAACAGCACCACACAACCTTATTACCACTCTTCTAGAGGTAGCGCACAAAATAAATCACCAAGAACCACCAAGAATATCCTTCCCCAAGTGGGGCGCACTCTCCAAGAGAACCAGAAACCATTAATAGCGAAACTAAAGTTGTAATTGCCTAGTGCGCACTGCAGAAGGAGGATTGTGTGATTGTACAAATGAACTGAGCTAGAATTGTATTTATATTAATCTGGGTGCATGTCTAGGGCCAACTTCTTATTCTAGGTCTTCAAATTTACTTTATTATTTATGTGGGTTGACTTGTCTTCCTGGAAATTATATTTCCACTTTATTATTATTTCCTTTGGGACAAATTCTCTTATGTGGTCTTCTATTTCACTGTATTATTTTTCGAGTTGTTCTTCAACTGTTCAATGGTCTTCCTTTGACTTCTTGGAATCTGTGTATTCTCTAAGAAAAATTGTCCAGGAGGGAATACCTCTCACAGCTAAGAAAACATCAACATCTTGATCCTGCAAAATTCAATGAATGATTATTCAAATGCACCTGCATAAATAACATAAATTTAATAATATAAATGAATTATAAATAAAATATAAACGTATTGTAATCAGTGTGAGAGAACTTGAAGGAATTCCAATGATATGGAATGAGTTGGAATCTGAAGAATCGGTCATTTGATATTATAATTTGTTTTTTTCCTGCATTTGAGCCAAATACGCCATCTTGGGAAGCGTAAAACAATCTAAATTCAAACATAATTTCGAATGACTTTTATAATTTAACGGTGCACTTAATAATATAAAGACGCATCGGTGCATATGGATAAATCAAACGCACCAGTGCATTTGATTGAGAGAAACACCAAAGACTGACCTTTGTTATTGCCTCCACAAAGCAAAACCTCCGCAAAATTTAAATGTGAATGTTTGCATTTGGATTTTACAAATCAAATTGTTTTATGGTGTGTTATTACTTACACATCGCGCCAGTGTGTTTCTAATTGTATAGTGCATCGATTGAAGCAAGTTAGAAAAATAACGTGTGTTTATTATCAATGCAATGAAATTTATTACAAAAAATAAATCAATGTGTTATAAGTACACACCGCACCGATGCGCTACTCATTGTATAGAGCACCAAAAATGTAAGTTTCGAAGAAAAAAAACAACGCACATTTATCATCGGTGCATCAAAATATACAACGAAAAATGAGTGGGAATTTCAGTTTTCGTGTTTATAAATGAAAACCATGTTCATTATTTTATTTTTTTGACAAAATTTAAAAGGAAGAATAATGCAATAGAGATTTATCAGCAAAGAAGTGGGTGGATTTTTTTTTAAGAGCCAAATTCGAAAGGGATTACTGTAGATCACATAGAAATTTGTAGAAGAGAAATTTTAGGTATATGACTTCATTCTATTAATCATTTTAATGTTTCCCCTATTTTATTCAAATAGTTTTCAATACATTCCCAAACAAACAAAAAAAGGTTTCATAATTACCTTTAGTATTGGAAGCTCTAATTTTCTCACTGTTTTTTTGCTTTCTCTTTCTATATTTCACAAGGACAATATTTTTAAGCAAAAAAAAATTATTTATATATGGATGTTTCATATCCGTTGCAATGAAACCACTCATTGCATTGGATCCTAAACCATCATGTCATTATCAGTTTAAAAAAAAATGTATTCCCAGTCAACGGTGAGCTATGTACATATGAAGAGCATTGGTGTGTATTTATACCAATAGCAGTGCTTAATTTAAAATAGAAATAATATTTATAAAAAACCTTTTCGCGGTCGGTGGTGTGCATTGTATATAGATAAGCACCAAGGCGCATTTTCTTACAAAGATCATTGTTGAGTTTAAAATAGAAATAATATTGTTTATTATATGGAAACCACCATGTCGTAAATGTGTTCATAAGTCGACGGTACGTAATAAACAGTACTTAGAAAGCCACGCTTTTCTTAATTCATAAAGAACCGATTGAATACAAAAATTTGTAAAACATTTTCAATTTTGCAACGACGTTGTTATATATATATATATATATATATATATATATATATATATATATATAGTTGATGCACCGGTGCATATAAATATGGTTGACACCCTAGTGCGTATTAAATTACTATATGCACCGGTATCTTATTTTGTAAAAAAAAATACGTAATTTTTATATCTGATGATTCATAGTTTTTTTTTCATGGAGAATTTGAAAATTCCAAGGGACAAACAAAGAGAAAACCAAAACATGTCGATAGGGATGTCCAAAAAAGTGTAGAAGAAGATAGTAAAAGAAATGAACATAATTGTGTCACAAGAGGAATCATCCCATCTACAATGTGCATCAGAGATATGTAATCATTTATTTATTCTTTTATGTACATTGAATTTAATTATTGTGTGAAATACTACTTTTCAATTGTATTTTTACAAAGAAGAAAAAAAAAATAGAACCCATTCAACACATAAGACATGACAATGAGGAATAAAAGGGTTGATCACAAACTTTGTGAGTATTTACTTTTTTCGACCTTTCTTAAGATTTCATGTTTGCTATGATCTTTATATTTCAATAATTAATTTACACTTGTCCATGGATGTCTTTTAATAGGTCGTCATATACAAAAAGGAGCCAACCCATGAATTGATAAACATTGGGTTAAATATGGGTTGTGAGTATATTTTGAAATATGAAAATTTAATTGAACAATTTGTAAGTAGCGATGTTGTTTAACTTCCCTTGTTTTATAATTAATGAAACAACAAGAAAACTCTATATTAATTATATTGGTTGTGCTTTGTCATGGCGTATTAAACATGCAAGAAACAAAGTATGGTATGCAACCAATAGAGAAGATTTTGAGAGACTGCATGAAGCAAGTCTTCGAAAGAATGTGTATTGTTTATGAAAGACTTGGTGCTAAGGTATGTTTTTTTATCTATGCAATCTTGTATATTCTACTATATATATAAATGTAGATATACTTATTACATTTTATTTATATGTTTGTAGATGGAAGATGAAGGGGGAGAACATAAAAAAACATGTTGATCAAGAAAATATTAGGTTAAATAACCAAAGTACAATATCGCCTACAAATGATGAAGAAATGAGGCATGCACGTAGCTTGAGCAATGACAACAATTCAACTGATGAATGACAATCAATATAATTGAATGTTACTGCTAGTTATATGTTTTGGAATATTTGTCTATGAAAATCCAGGATTTTGTTTAATGTACTCGACATATTGTCCTAATTGCATGAGAACATGTTACCAATAAGTGTAAAAATTACATATTGGTTGCAATTTGATTATTGTGGAACTTTACGTTGTCTCTTTTTGTATGGCAATGGGTCTCTTATTCATATATAATAAAATGGGTATCTTATTTTATTTCATTGTCGAATGTTGTAAAATTTTACATTGTTGAATAATTGAAATTTTGTTTTAGAAACAATTAATTAAAATATATACATATCGACGCATTGTATTCTTGTGAACTCACTAGACGGTATGTGCCATAATATAGAAATCGGTGCATTTTGAGTCATACGCACCCGTGCACATTGATTATAATAAGGCACCGATATGAACTATTGAGAAAAAACATCGTTCTATAAATGACATAATGTACAATGATATTTATTGTTTCAAAATTGTGCGATGCTCATGTTTATAATATACATTAGGGCACTAAATATAATGTACGCATTAGTGCGTTAAATTTTTTATATGCATCGGGACTCTAAATATAATGTATGCATCGATGCTTTTAGTATAATATATGCACAGAGACTCTAATATAATGTATGCGTTGGTGCTTTTAGTATAATATATGCATTGGTGTTTAGTAAAAATAATGGCGTTGACATCTCACCTCGAGTATTCGAAATTTCAATACCCTTCGGTGCACATGGTAAAACAAACACCGGTACGTACTAATTATACATGCACCAGGGCACACGCTATATTAAACGTATCGAGGCTCGGGATAACTTAAGCGCATCAGTGCACACTATAATTTAAACGTATCAGGGTGTACAAAAATTAAAAAGCATTGGTGCTTTATACACAAATAAGGGAGAACTTGTGCATAGAAATAATAAGAGCATCGATGCTTTGCATACAACGAAAAAGTAAAACCCAGTGTGCAATAATTATAAACTCGCCGATGAATTTTTATTATATTAACGCACCCATACCGGTTTGTAAAGAGCACATGACGCGTTTTGACAATAAAAGCACCAAAAAAAAAACCTCTGCGACAACCTTTGCCCAGCCAAATTTTGTTAGTTATATGGAACATCCGTCAAAATCTTTGCAGTTAATAGAGAAGGTTATAGCGGAGGTTTTTTTGAAAATATTTCATAACACTAAAAACCTCTACTAGAAAGTGTTCTCCTTGTAGTGTCTCAACAGGATTTGTTTGCCTCATAAAATATACAAATCACATTTCCAATCTTCACAAAGACTTCATCCGACCACAGGATCATGGGAAGTCCAAGGAGCCTTACCTATATTGGAAAATGGTCCATTCTCTCAAATCTTGCATCAAACATCGGTTGCCATCTTTTGAGATACAAAGGTTGAGCTCCCCACTTCCATCTACCCTATAGTATCCTCTCCACATTCACTGAGGTTCAAAAAATAGAAACCATCCATCCTCTAGTCAAAGTGAAACCTACAACAGGTTTGAAATTTCTCCCAAATCCATTTAAGGTGCAACCTCCCATTCTTTTACGTGAAAAATGCCCCGGTACAACCAAACCAACAAGTTCCAAAATCTCATGCAATTTTATTGATTCTCCTAAAACCAAATTGACCAGGTCCTTTTTCTTCTTTATACACTTACTTTTTTTCCACAACATACCATTCCCACTTATCACCACAGCGTCAACCTTTTGGATTTCTCCCAAATAACCTATGTTTGAAGATCGTGGATTGTCCGCAGCGGATGAATTACTTCTCACTGAAGAGATCCCACTCATCAAGTCAATAGTTAAGAATGGCCCTATAACCCTTCAGCTCAAATAATCACCCTCAATTCCTACAACTTCAAATACATGGTATTGACCCCATGATTGGTTATTTCGAGTGGCCTTATCCAAAAATCCCCCTATATTGTGATTTTGGGATGAAGAGGTTACCTGGTTCACCGATACCAAAGAGCCAGAAGAATGTAAAACAAAACATGGAGAAAACCTACCAACATGAGATAAGCCTCTATCTATTCGACTATCGCGAGAACTCACCCCAATACTCGATGGACCTTTTGGAGGATACCATTCTAACATATCATCCCCATCACATTGATTCCCTTGTGGCAGATCACTATACCAATATGACAACATGTGTAAACCCCTAACATCATCTCCCATGACAGCACTTGATAACTCCTTAACCATGTTGCTAAAGATCTCCAAGGTTTCTTCTTACATTGGCTTAGTCCCCATGGAAGGGTTTTTCGAAAGTGTGATAGTCTTCCTAAACAAAACCTTCTGGCAGATCCTTTAAATAATCCAAGATGTCCTTTTCCATAAAAACCTTCTATGAAAATCTATTACGAGAATGTCATTCAATTAATAGTCCATAAACTTCTCCACTTATAAAATAGTAAGTTCAAACCCCAAAATCATCTAATTATATGATTTAATAATTTACTTTATTTATAAAAAAACAAAAATATTTAAATTTTTTTCTTTTATTTTTTTAAATTTAAAAAATACCCTATTTTGTTAAAAATAATAATAATAATAGATTTTACAACGAATGCAACTAGTTTCTATTCATTTATTTTGGTGACCTTGGAACTTTACTACGACTGCACGTAGTTTCTAATCATTTATTTTGGTGAGCCCACATTCAAAAAACATATACATATCAATATTAAACATACCGCCAGCCTTGCCAAGAGGAATAGCTTTCACATGAAAATATAAGAATTTTATATATATATTTTTATTAAGTTTAATGTAAGTTTTAAGATTCAGATTTTTTTTTGGTTTTTGTTTTATTATTTGTTGGTTTTTCCTTATCATTAAGATTGAATTGTTATTTTTCAATGCATTGACCATGTACATTTATATTTGCATTGAGAGTAGCAAGTTTATTACAACCCAGTATGAATTCAAATTTAAGATGGATCTAAATTTATTTATAATATATATAATTGGTTATTTTCAACAATAACCCTATCCTGTATCTTTGATTGTTGCTTCATATTTGTATTGATTGTTGCTTCATATTTATATTGAGAGTTGCTAAATTCTTTACAACCTATGAATTCAAATATTTATATTGAGAGTAGCTAAATTCTTTACAACCTATGAATTCAAATTTAAGATGGATCTAAATTTAAATTGATTGATAATATATATAATTGGTTGTTTTCCACAATAACCCTACCCTGCCCTACCCCGGTATCCTTGATTGTTGCTCCCTAATCAAGGGGGCTTCACACTATGACAACCTTAACGTTCTTGATTATAAAGCGACTGACAAGAGAGAAGACCATAATTTGAAAGAACGATGCTCAAAGAAAATGGTGTATCTGCTTACACCTAGATAAATAAAATCTAATACAATAGAGACATCAACATTAGTTATATTTGCAGGCGGTGATATATTCACTGTAGTTGATCAACATTGCTTGTAGTTGCACAAATTCCCTGACATTTTTTTAAGTCGGACGGTTCTTCACTTCACTTCAGTTGTTGATAAATGTCATAATTGTTTCTCTCATATTCAATTCAAAACCTTCTGCCCATTAAATCCAGATACTAAACCCCAAAACTTGCAAACTGTCACAGTCAAGCACAAGCAATAAAAGTGAAAATCTCCATGTGTCTGCAACAACTAAAATGCATTTGCCCTCTGAAATATCCTGCTGACTCAAATCAATGTAGAGTCCTTCGGCAGTCTCAGCGGAAACATATCCCTAGGACATAAAAACTATTGCCTTTAGTTAATATTAAAACAATGCAAACATATCTCTTATCCTCTTGGATTATTTTTGAGCTTGAATTCTAGATGCCTCTCCCATTGCATTTCTTTCTTTCACATGATCTAATCATTTCCTCTATGTTGATTGCAATTTGCAGCAGCAAATCATTAGAGCACACAAATATTTGTCATAAGAAACCTCTGCAAATGGAGACAAAGCAAGGAAAGCATTCTGGAGACAAAGCAAGGAAAGCATTCAATCGGCACCTTTACAACGGTATATGTAACATGAGCATAATCTGGTGGCATACTATGGCATAATCTGGTGGCATACATGAGCATAGTCTTGTCACATTCACATGGAAATAGTATGAGAATAGCAGAATGTTTAACCATAAAAGAATACACAACACAGCTTCAATAGGCGCCCAAACTTCAACTAGAAACTGACAAAATGCTGCGAGTATGAATGCAGAGACGGCTCAAGTCTCTTACTCTCCCACGCAGGAGGAAGAGAGCATGTAGGAACTAATCGAAATGTGTTACTCGCATGCACTGCCATGTCTAAGGAGCCAACACGTGGTAATTAAGATGATTTGCCTTTTTAATTTAATACGGTTGTCTAGACTCTAGACCTTCAATCAGCAGTTTTTCTTATAAAAACAATTATATTCCGACTCGATTACCTAATAAGAGCAGAATAATAGCAATCGCTTGTTTGCGATGCAGTGTTGTTCGCTGAGATTGGAATGCAGCAACAGTTTATAGTGGTAAGATTTTGACGTAATGTATGGATTCCGATATGCAAATTGTGATGTTTTATACCTTATGTTTTGTTTGGGTGCTTCGTAATGTGTTACGTTTCTCTGTTGTCGTTATCAATTTTGCATGACATCCTCCCGTGGAATTCCATCTGCAAGTTATTTAAGAATCCATTGAGAAATACTAAATATCAAAATCAACCTGCGGTTTCATTTTTCAGCGAACTGAAGTCTGCTTCATACATAAAAATCACTGAAGACTATTCGTGCATTCCTTGACTATTAACCCAAGTTGTAGATTAAGGAGATGGCGGCCGTAGCTACCTGCAATTGCAAATAATGTTGTACCAGCGTGTCATAATCGCTATAACTATATTCATGGCAGCAGATGCTTTAATTACAATGATGCAACATTAATGGCTCCTTTGTTGTTCTGCTTGCCCCAAAAAATCATAAGAGGCTCGCGTCCATCTCTTTACTACTTCACTGTAAATGAGAGGACCGGGACAGGTAGGAAACACAGCATTTTATTGCCCTACATTTTTAACATGCCATGTCGAAACGAACTTGTTCCTCTGGAGATGTAAGAGAATCCCGTGTCTTCTATTATGGGGTTAAAAAGAAGTTGGCGTATTATTTTGGTCAACCTAGCTTTGCTGGAGTCACATCACTTCTTTAATATCAAAATTATACCCTTCAATGGATTGATGAGTTTGTCATTTTTATGTTGTGCAAAACTCGATGGTCTGAATCTCTTTCCTTGGACACATGTGGCAGTTTTAAAGTATTAATTAACCTTGGGGCATTATGGAAGCGTGATTGTTTTACATTTATTACTGAAGTTTGTAGTTTTCCTTGTATATGTTAGTGGTTACCAGGCACTTCACACTTGTAATGAAAAAGCATTTCATGGGACTTTCTTTTCCAATGTAAATATGATCAATTGTTATCTTGTACTCTGAATATTGGTTGTGTCGAATATGCAATAGTAAATTCTGTTGTTATCTTGTACTCTAAAAATAAGTTGTGAAAATAAATTGTGCCAAATATGCAATAGTAAATTGCTGTTATCTTGTACTCTAAAAATGGGTTGTGTCAAATATGCAACAATAAATTCAAAAATATTTTTGCAATTTTTCTATTTATGCACTTGCATTTTGCTGATTCTCGTATTCCCGGTTTGCTTTTGCATGAAGATATATACCAGAATGAACCAACACTGCTGAAGATGAAAATAAATTGTGCCAAATATGCAATAGTAAATTGCTGTTATCTTGTACTCTAAAAATGGGTTGTGTCAAATATGCAACAATAAATTCAAAAATATTTTTGCAATTTTTCTATTTATGCACTTGCATTATGCTGATTCTCGTATTCCCGGTTTGCTTTTGCATGAAGATATATACCAGAATGAACCAACACTGCTGAAGATGTGTCAAAAAAAACATCTATCAACAACAAATGATCTCATTTTAAAATACCTAAGGGTTGCCTGGAAAGAGATTTCGATATGCTTTGCAACCAAGAAAAGTTAGCAAAAACGGATACCATGGTAATCTCTATCAAAATCTCAGTATTGAAATTAACCTTCACTCTCCAGTGCAAGACAACTACTATGCTTTAAATTATTCTCTGAAACAAAGTTCAAATGAATGAGAAACTTTTGTTAACTAAAGAAAATCTCAATATTGAAATTTTCAACTTAACCTTCACTCTCCTGTGCAAGACAACTACCATGCTCTGAATTATGCACTGAAACTATGCTTTGAATTGTTCCCTGAAACGAAGTTCAAATGAACGAGAAACTTTTGTAAACCAATAAACTTTCGTAAACCAAAGAAAATCTTGAGATTGAAATTAACCTTCACTCTCCTATGCAAGACAACTACTTTGCTTTGAATTATGCCCTGAAACTATGCTTTGAACTATGCCCTGAGACAAAGTTCAAATGAACGAGAAACTTTTGTAAACCAAACACTAAGCGCTTCATTTACAAGACAACTACTATGCTTTGAATTACGCCCTTAAACAAAATTCAAATCAACGAGAAACTTTTGTAAACCATAGACGACGCTTTTTCATTACAGGCAGAGAGTAGCCACTACATCGCTTATCTCTCTTGTTTTGCTGGGAGATCAAAATTGGAATAAGACATTTTCCTAAAATAATGGTAATTTTTTTTAAACATTTTCCTAGGATTTCTAACGTTTTTATGGAATCCTTGGGAAAATCTTAATGGGCTTAATTAAATATTAAGGATTTTCTTTTCTAAAAAAATATTTTAGTAAGGGTCCAAGATTCAAGGTATTATATGCTAAAACCTAGGAAATTTAATCTTCAAATTAATTATTTTATCTAAGAATTTTAACATTCAAAATGATTAAATTTTCCTAATTTCAAATTAATTTACCTAAGAATTCAATACTTTTGCGAATAAATAAAATTAAAAAAATAGAGAAGATAAGGAAAATTCTGGAAATCATTAGAAAACGCTTTTGTTTGAAAAAGTTAAAACCTTAGGTTTAAGAATTTAATTTTTAAAGGCCTAATTAACTGACCTAGGGGTTCTAACATTAGTTGCATGATTTTGAAGCCAAAATTGGATGACACGGGGGTCTCAAATTTATAGGAGCTAACCAGAAATGAAATTCACACCTATGATAATTGGGCTTTTAACGCATGAAATCGGTACACAAACATTGATTGTGTATAAAAACTAGTGCACCAATAAATATACTTGGCATCCTCTTATCAATCTTACATCCTACCAATACTCTTGTGAGAAAAAGTATGTTAAGACGTTACGTTGCAAATCTTACATCCTACCAATACTCTTGTGAGAGAGTATGTTAAGACGTTACATTGCATGCATCAAGTATGAAAATATTTGGAGATTTACGTACTTAAGTTGTAATATCCCTTTCCAAATAGGAGCTCCATAAAAGGAGGCTTAATGGTCTAAACCACCTCGTTAGACTATAGTCAGGGCCAAAGAGGGGTAAATAGGGTTACTAGAGATCACTCTAGTCACAGGTGTTATATTCGGAAAGTGACATTGAGCTAACAAGGATTAACAGCGCTTTTAAGTCATTATGAGCTAAAAATAGAAGTCAACAGTGAATTAGGGTTTCAGCAGTGATTTAGGGTTTCAGCATAATTTAGGGTTTTGGAAAGCTATAAAAGAAGGGTCAACGACCTAATTCATCATTATGCAGATTATGACTTGTCATTGAGGAGAAGAGGTGCATCTCAGGAGAGATAGTTCAGTGTATTCCAGGAGGAAGACACCAGTTGACTGATTTCGGTGTTGAAAGACACACCCTAGTCATCGGGAAGATCATCCAGGTCTTCCATCATTCTTCATTGATTCCGCAGTGCTCCCATATTCCGGGTATTATCTTTTAGTTGCTTATTTGTATTCCGGCTAAGATCCTTTTGTCTTTTGATCTAGCCGAGTGTTGTTATTCTATTCAGCCGCAGTTGCTTATTTATATTCCGGCTAAGATCCTTTGTATATTGATCTAGTCAGTATTGTCAGTTATTCAGCCACATTCGACCATTTTGTAATCCACAGAGATATCATAATAAAAAATTTGCAGTCCTTTGTCGCGTTTATTATTTGTATGATCATTTATATGCTGTAAACCTTTGATCCTACACACACATTAGTAGCGTTTCCTAGACTAGCCAAGTCAGGAACATTACAGTGGTATCAGAGCTTTAGTCCTGCCAACCTGTGACTAAAGACAATGAGTGCAGCAGAAGGCCCAGAGGGCCGTGAACACGTAGGTGACGAATATGTCACTTACAACAAGCATCGGGAAAGAAGGCATAGGCCTGATTTTCCCCCTTTTCCTCCTAGCTTAGAGGAAGAGGAAGAGGCACACAGAGAAGCAGAGAGAAGGGCAGAGCGTGAGGCTGAGCGCGAGGATGCTAGGAGACAGATATGAGCGACCAGAGGGCAGTGGCAAGGCCCTCGTAAATCCAGAGGAAGCTTTCATGCAGGTTATCAGTAGTATGTTAGCTAGTCAACGGACCATGTCTCAGTCCTTGGCACAGGTGGTTGATATATTGGCTAGAGTGGGCACCCCAGATACACAAGTCCCGCATGCAGTACAGGCGAACTCGGGAGCAGGCAGTAGACCCCAGTCACCCTCTCGCACATACACCTCTGCGAATAGGATTCCCAGACCCTTGTTTCCCAGTTTCCAGAGGGCACCCCCGGTAGCAGCACCGCCACCAATAGCACAAAGGCCACCCACTCATGCCGACGACATTGCAGAGTATAGGAGGGAGTACGCAGCATTGGGTCATGACTTCCATCAGGACATGACCTTAGTCGAGTACTGTGGACTCAGACTCAGGAACCGCCCCAGAGAGCCGCAGAGGGGAGGACCACCCCTGCTTTCGACGGATCGTCCAAATACACCGTCAGAGCTTGGGTACAGAAGCTAGACACGTATTACAAGCTCAACCAGATGACCGAGACAAAGGCCATCAGTTTCGCGACCTTACACTTGGAGGGTGAGGCACACGAGTGGTGGTATCATGGACTGGTGACTTTGGGTCACAGTCGCATCACCTCCTATAGGGAGTTTACAGATAGGCTCATGGATAGGTTTGACAGGAAGGATCCCGAGATACACTTCAGGGATCTAGCCCAGTTGAGACAAACTGGCACAGCAGAGGCATTCATCACAGAGTTTCAG
>ML805783.1:0-13984 GCA_009831015.1 Picea engelmannii | reverse complement strand
GAAACAATTAATGGTAATGTTAAAAATTTAAGTAAAAGGATGAAAATGAAAGATTACCATTAATTACCATTAAGTAAAAGGAGAATTAAGAATTTAACATTACCATTAATTACCAGGGTGGGTGAAATGGAGGGGGTGGAGACCTCTTTAAATAGTGTTAGTACGGAAAAATAACCCTCAGTTGCACACCAAAACACCTCACAGCTGCAACTTGCATGAGAAAACTTGAGCCCGGGTCCTTTTTTGTGCATGAAACGTGTCCTAAAATTGGCACACGTCTAGGGCACTTGTCGGACAAGAATTTGGCACGTGTCCTATGCACAGGACACATGCCAAATTTGTGTCGGACACGTGTCCACACAAATCCGTGTCCCCACGTAGGATTCGTGACACGAGAAGGCTGGGGGGCGTGTCCTGTTTCATAGGATACAACTGGTTATTACATCAAACTATTGCTGAAAAAATTGGCATCAGCAAAAAATCGGTGATGGTCCAAAATACAACTTATTGGCAACATTGGCGAAAAGATCAGAAAAAATTGGCAAACCATGGCAAGAGTTTAAAAATACGAAATAAATTGTTTTTTTCAAATTTTTAAACTTATAAACCAACAACAATATCAAATAAACACATTGGCACATAAATATGGAAAAAACACCGATGTATGTGTAGTGGATGCCAAATCAAAAATGATTCATCAAAGTCGATACTGAATCCTGAACCCTGATTGTTGTCCAAACAAGGACTCAAAAGTGGGCAACCAATACAAAATGACATCAAACATATAAATGTCTCTCATCATCATGAGTCATCTACAATGACAAATCTAGCAGCTAGCCATCTAGCATCAAAACCCTCTCCCCCTTTTACGGGAAAAGTTCATGGCTCATTTGCCACTAGAAGGTCCTACATCGTTTGTATGTCGTTGACTAATGGGTGTGGCTATATCAATTTGTGTAGAAGGTGGTGTTGATGTTCCCACATCACCCGTCGTGATGTTAAAGTCCTCCTCTGCTCCCCAGTCTTGTTGCTCGTCCCTTATCCATTGTGCCTGTAACTAATGTTGTTGTTGCTACTCTAACCACGCAAGTGCCCCCTCCATAATAGGCACCTCGTACTCCACTCTCTAGTCAGACAATATGTTAATATTGTCCAAGGAAATGGCATCCACATCAGGTATATTCTTCAGTTGCCCCACGCACAGTCGAAGATTGTAGTGGGCATATACCAAATCATTAAGACGTCAAAAATCCAACCTGTAAGAGGGTCATAATAAATTTAACAAGTCTTGAGGGTCATAAATATGTCAGACTCCAGAGGTTCATAAATTATAATAGTTGTAATTGCTTATTTGAAGTTCTAACATGGTGTGCTTCTTTGAGTGTATTTTTTCAAACACACTCCAATTGCACTTGCATCTTGAAGCGCTATAGGTTTGACTAAGGACCCAAATGGAAAATTTATGTAAATTTGGTGCTTTTGCACCGTGATTTTGCAACCAAACATCTGCAACAAATAACAAAAAAAGACCTATATTTGAGTGTGTAGGTTTCCACAGTTTGTCATAATACTAGGCAAATTTTTTGGAAAAACACTATGTAAGAGGTTTTGAAACATCCAATGTTTCAAGTGGACTCTCCACCCATCATCAAGAACAAATGAAGAGTGGAGTGTCCACATAATTTGTCCCTGATGATGGGTGGAGTGTCCACTCGAAACGTTGGACATTTCAAAACCTATTACACAGTGTTTTTCCAGAAAACTTGCCTAGCATAAAGACCTAAATTACATTTCATTACAATGAAAAATAGGAAATAAAGAAAACATAATTCAACTTTCAAATAAAACACATAATTAAAATTTTAAATTCTAGTGGCTTCCATGGCATCAAAACACTCCTTTCATTGACAACATCGACAAATCCAAATAGTTTGTTGGCTTCCCCATACATCTCCATCTTGCAATTAATTGCTCTATGAGCATTGGCATCAAGTACCATCCTATAGAAACATGTCAAGATCCCTCCCATCACCTCGCCATCGACATCAAAGTTGCAAGAGTAAGCATAGGCGGGGTTGATGAAAAGTGTTGTTGCATGAATGGGATAATGGAGCATCCCGGTCCATTGACTATCAATCAAACCCCGAATCATCATGTATTTATCATATCTGGGGGTACCCTTGCCCACATAATAAGATCAGATAGCTTCTTTGGCCCTATCCATGGCCTCATACAAGTAGCCCGTTGCAAGCCTACCCCCATCAACCAAATAGAGAACCTTTACCAAAGGTTCACTAATCGTGCACACTTCTTGCACTCCTTCCAAGAAGGAATCAGTGTACATTGGTTTAGCGATGGCTCTCCCATTTGGTCTTGAGCTAAATGCACAATCGCACTACTAATCACAAATAAACATTTGTTTCAACTCAAAATGACATTGGAACATAGACTAAAGAGAAATGAAGTTGTTGGCAAAACTTGTAAATGTAAGATGCAACAACTCCATGTTTCTTGTGAATCTATTCATGAGGCTAAGTACAAATGCATGGTTATATATGAATTTTTTGATGCTCCTAGCCTGATCAATGGACTCCATGATGAAGGATATTTTTCCCACATCCTCAAGCATCAAATCAATGCAATGGGCAGTACATGGAATCCAGAACAATGTGGGGTGTCTCTCCAGTAGCAACTTG
The DNA here is from genome assembly GCA_009831015.1 of Picea engelmannii. Taxonomy (NCBI): domain Eukaryota; kingdom Viridiplantae; phylum Streptophyta; class Pinopsida; order Pinales; family Pinaceae; genus Picea; species Picea engelmannii. Next base: position 11,288 of record ML805783.1, on the reverse strand, counting down.
TCGGCAACCACATAACTAGTTGCAATATTTGTGATGATTTGCACAACATGTTGCAAACCAATCTCTCAAATGAACCCATCCATCAACTCACACAACAATGCCACATCTTTAACATGCACCAATGCATCAACAAATTTAATAAGCATTGTACCCCAAGGGAAATGTACCAAGAAATTAAGAAGGGTCCTACCCTTCCTATCGGCCCAACCATCAGAGATCACCATGCATCCAGTGACCTATCATGACTTCTTTAGGTCCTCCAATCTAGTGTTGATGTCATTCTTTTCCGCTTGAATAACTGGCCCCTGCAACTCCTCATAGGTAGAGCACTTATACCCTAGGCCAGCATCACACATTGGCTGGAAAATTGGATTGGTTTTTGTGATGCTCTTAGGTTTTTAACTCTAGAAAAGACACCTCCCCACAACCCTGTCTGTTTCTTGCTTCTTTTTTTTAATCACTAACCAAATGGAAAGTTGTGCCCCATCTCCAGTTCTTGGAACAAAGAAAGGTGAGTTCCTCATGGAAGATGAATCAACCCTGTCTGCTTCTTGCTTCTTTTTTTTAATCACTGACCAAATGGAAGGTTGTGCCCCATCTCTAGTTCTTGGAACAAAGAAATGTGAGTTCCTCATGGAAGATGAATCCATGGAGTCCCTCCCACTGCCCTAAGTCCCAGATCTACCTGTGGTTCTTAAAGATCTAGCCACTCCACCAACAGCAGTTCAGCTTGGTAGCAGCAGCCTCTTCCCTCTTTATCCTTTCATAAATAGCATTGTGGGCAACTCACATAATCTCTAGGTTTGATGCACCACAAATCACGGCATCATGCCCTGGATTTTAGCCAAGTGGTACTTCAACCAACTAATCCCTCCTGTCATTTGCTGCCCACACGGTTTACAAGACAATCTTTGTCAGATTGTCCCATCTTTTAGGTTCACCATACTGCCAAAGTGAGTCCAAAGACCTCAACATATTGGCAAGGCAATACTCAACTTCCAACTTCAAACCTAGGGCAAAAGAAAATGAAAAATATGAACATCAAACACTACTGGAAAAAAAAGCAGCTTGCTAGTAAAAACAAAACAGACCTATAGATTGTTCTATAAGCCATGAAAAATGATGATAAGAGGCAATGTTTGATGATCACCACTGGCAAAAAAAACAAATTGCTGCTTAAAAAAGACAAACCTCTAGATTGTTCTATGAGACATGAAAAGTGATTAAAAAAGGCAAGCAATATGGGCATTGAAAACCCTGCATAATGTTGGGCAACTGAGAGGGGGGGGTGAATCAGTTGTTACTATGCTTAAACAATTATGTCCATTTTAAACTCATTACCAAACACTCAACGATGATCACAATAATTCAGGGAAGTAAGCAATGGAGTATTCAACATCAATCACACACATGAAATAAACAGAGACAGATATTCCTGAGGAAACCCATAAAGGGAGAAAACCTCTTCTTCTTGATATGATAAGTAGTCTTTATTTTCTGTACATTATCATTCTTATGAGCTCCAACTCCTTTTGAGGCTACCACCTCTGTTTTACAAGCTGCAACTTGCTGAGAGCACCAACTCTCTGGTTTCTCTAGCACCCACTAGAAGGAAGCACCAACTCCTTGAGTGTTCCAGCACCAACTGGATGGAAGCATCAACTTCCAGTCACACAAGCACCAACCTGTATAACAGAGAACAATAGTTCTCTCTTGCATCACCCTACCACCTTGGTTTTTCTGGCTGCAACCAGATGGAAGCTACAACTCCCTGTGTTCAAGCACCCACTTGAAACTCTGAGGACAACAGTCCTCCCTAGCACCTCCCTACCACCTTGATTATAAAAACTTGGCTTACTGAAATTTATTACAGTGATACAGTGTTTATCAATGGCTTACAAGTCTTATCATTGTTCTGCTACATTGCTCTACTTTGCCTGCATCAATGTCCTCCTGCTCCCTCACTTGAGCTTTCTGTTCTTCAACATTTTATACTCTGTGCGCCATGTCCATTCTATGTGTTGTGCCTCTTCTGTGTGTTTCAACTGTTGTACACAGCATGCTTCTACCCGCATGAATAACTCTCAACGGAAGCAACCAACTTTTCTCTGTTCTGCGTATATTTATCATGCCAAGTCCTCTGCCAGATCATACACCTAACTCTTCGTTTTCTCTGGCGATCATGCTGAGTCGATTCCTATAAAACATGCCAACACATAAATCTAGAAAAATAACTAGTTAAGAGAGTGGATTTGAATAAATACCTAGGATCTAAGAATATCAACACTGTAAGCAGATAGGAATTGATCCCTACTCCAATAAAAAAGCTTTGATGGTGATGAAAACAATGGTTTGGCCCTCTTAACACTGGTTGATGTTGGTAAGCCCCTTCCCTCTCATTCCCCAACAACTGCAAAGACAAATAACCCAAAAAAACCCAAAATCGCCTTTAAAGAACCCGAAAATTGTGATCGGGCAATTTTTCTGTCATGGAGCAAAAGAATCACAATTTTTCCGATTTTTACTAAAAATCGCAATGTCTGATGTTTATTAAAAAATCATGATTTTTTACAGGCAATTTTTCATTTGTGTTTCATCGCAATTTTTCACAATGTTGCCGAAAAATCAACGATTTTCAACTATGCATCAAACACACATGAAATTAGAGTACTCAAGAATCAATACACAAAATAGAGGTCTAGAAATAAGAATAATGAACTGCAATGCAATTTCCCCATTGAGTCATTAGAGTATCTAAGAATATCAACATTGTCGGCAGATAGGAAATGATGTCTAATCCAATAATAAAAACTTTGATGGTGATGAAAATAATGGTTTGGCCCTCTTAACATTGGTTGTTGATGTCTGTAAGCCCCTTCCCTCTCATTCCCCAACAACTGCAAAGACAAATAACCCAAAAAAAACCAAAATCGCCTTTAAAGAACCAAAATTTGTTATTGGCCAATTTTTCTGTCATGGCGCAAAAATATCACAATTTTTCCGATTGTTATTAAAAACCGCAATGTCCGATGTTTATTAAAAAGCGTGATTTTTTGCTGGCCCATACCAAAGACTATCTACAAACACACCTAATCAAGTGATGTAGAATAATGTTTTTACTTAAAGGTAAAGGATACAAAAGGGAGATAAGAGGGAGGAAACATCCTTGGCAGAAGTCAAAGGCCAACACCACCCGACTCTAGTATTATCACTCTTTGACATTACTAATTTCAATTGCAAAGAGAACACGTTTTCATCCTGATCAAACTGCCAATGTTTGGAGGGAGAACTTCTCCATAATCGACATCACACAAAATGACCTCAGCTATCCCAAAATAACTATCATCCACCAGATTATGGTATGAATCAATATCTACATATTTCCCTCTTGTATGACTGCTACAACCTTTACGAGTTCCCTCTGAGTTTTCTACTCCAACGCCCTTCATGGGATTCCTCTGTGCCATTCAATTTGTCAATGGGATAACTTTCAGCTTGAAGCTTCCTTGCTTTCCTAGGAGTCATGGTTTTTTTTTTGGTCACTATTCTTCTGAAAGCTACCTGGTGCTGTAAGCTAATCCCCGGTTCCAAGAATACTGTGGACAGTTCAAAACAAACTGAGCTAAAAACAGATAATTCTCACAGGCAACTGATAGGAAGTTAGGTCGGTCTGTTTCAGCATGCCCTGGGATATGCATATGCGTGGGATTGTTCCTGGCATTGCAACTTGTTACTGCCATAGCATTTTCATCGATGAAATTCAAAAGAAAAACAGAAAACCCATGATATGATTTCACTGGAAACATTCATATATGCATACATACCTGAGCATTGAGTGAGCTTGAGGTTCGGATGATAGTTAGAGTTGTTAGAGTGCAAAGCCCAAATCCACGGTCAAGGATCCTTCCTTTTACATGAGCACGATTTAATGAATGAATTTATTTCTCCACTAAAAGTCCTCAGATGCTCCACTCTCCCTTCCTAAAACTAATAAAACTAAATGCTCATCTTTACAGAAAATGGAAGGAAACATTGCTCATAATATCACAAATTTGCCTTCAAACATGACGAATTCGGCCCTTACAGAAAATGCAGGGGATATTTGCTGAAAATATCAGAAATTCAGCCTTAGTAACGTGAATTCTATTGCAAATTTGACAGAACTCATAATCTGCCAGAATTACAATAGAGGAGGAAGAATGTGATGATCTTGACAACAATAATGCATGTCGTTGTTGCATAATCAATTGGTGAACAAGAAGACAAAGAGGGCACCGTTTGTCTCGACAATGTTGATGATGGCTCGCAAGAATTCTAGAGGATATACACCGCCCATACCCACTCTCATAATTATGGCATTTCACAATGTGGACCCACAACTTCTGTGCCTTTGAACATTGGGGTAGCTTGCAGTGGCCACCTTCAGAGGCTAAAGTACAATTGTAGCATGGCATAGTAACAGCAACCCTAGTTGGTGTTTTTTGTACTTCTTTTTTTGTGGTTGTTGTTGTTTCCGAGGTGGTGGTGCAGGTTTGGCCATCCTCCGGTTTCTCATATCTTAATTGTAATCGCCTACCAATGTGCAGAGGCTATACAATGTAACGCCGAATTCATGAAGGCCAGGAGAAAACTAAATGAAATGTTATAAAACAATGCTCAGATTGAGCCAAGTATATGAAGATATAAAATAAATGATAGAGGGATGGAGTAGAGGCTTTGATTACTAGGTTTTGTATAGTTGCTATATCAATTGAAGACATTCTTTGATTTAGGCTATTTTAGCCCTAGATAAAACTTACAGTTTATTTAAGTAGCCTTTAACTTATCGCCTTCTTTGAATGAGGACACCTGTAACTTAGACGTTTAGGTCCTTGAGTCCAGTCCCCTTGAAACTCAATTATTTAATTCTAATCCAAGCTCTGCAATTACAGGGGTATATACCGTTTTAGGATGCCCTATTCAGCCCTGATTCAAAGGCTTCTTAGGACTCGGCCTCAACAGGCAAGGCTACTGAGTTTAGGCGTTGAGTTTTCATGGCTGTCTCGTGATACAAGAGAATTGGATGCAGGGTTACTGTGGTTCAGCCATTCAGCTGTAAAGTCCAAGTTGCACAGCTCACGGTTTATTCATGGACGGAAATATGTTACACTCCGTCGCCGCCTTCTCAACATCTCTTGTTCGACTTTGAAAGAGCCAGTGAATAGGGAAAATATGGCAGGGGTTATTATTCGTCAGGATTTCTTTCCATTTTCTCAGTCGAACCATGGGTATGGGAGATATGTGTTAGAACAGTATTCGGATGATGAGCGTGACGCAGTGGCACTAGATGACCCGACTGTAATTAGCAATCTGTATTGCATGTATTGCATAATCCCTAAATGAAAATACCCCTTATGAATAAAAACTCAATACTATTCGAATAATAAAAGAATATTGAAACTCTTAAGAAACCTCAAGTAATATGGAAACTAATCTAAGTAATTTCAGAATCAATTTCAATAGTAACAACATATGTTTTCCTTTGAAGCCTAGGTCCCTAGTGTTGAAAGATGTGCTCTATACCATATGTAATGGCCCAAATTCTAATTCAATTAAAAGCATAAATAAATTTAGCAATTTGCAGTCATTAAACTAAAAAAGTAGAAATACATTGATTATGATCACATAATTCACAAGAGTGAGCGAGTGGTGAGAATCTTACCCAAGAGTTGAACACATCGACTTACTTGCAATGCTATACATGTCAAACCGTTGCGCTCCAAGCTTTGATCCAGAATGCTGCAACAGAGTGTGGGGGACGACTCTCCTCCCAACTAACCCCTTGGTCATAGTGACTGAGAGCCCCCGAGCCTTCAATCAACTACCTATGCCAGCTTCCAAACCTTTCCGTCAATTGCACCAGCAAAAGATCCCCCACTTCCTTTTCCATCTTCAATAATAGAGTTCTTCTTACCATCCATGCAAGAGGTTCTATGCATGAGTTACACTTGTCATTAAGTAACTAATCATGCAGTTTCCTTTTTCTTAACCTTTCTTAATTTAATTTTCCATAAATTTATCTTTTTCTTATTTTTACCCTTTTATTCTATTAAAAATGTAATTCCTTTTATTTATTTATTTTTATTATTATTATTATTCTCATCATTTTATTATTTATTCTTATCATTATTATTTATTATTATTTATTTAATAATATGGGGCATTACAATAAGGAGATATAGGGATAGAAACATTAGGTTCAAGCCTAGAATGTTTATGGAGGTGGATTCTACCTTTTTTATCTTCTTGTGAAGGAGGCTTTGGCCTACTTCGATCTCTGAAGGTGCAGCAACACATTAGAAATGTACTTTCCTTTCTTTTTGAAATGAAATGGTGATTTTTTTTTGTAAAATAAAATGTAATTGTTAGAAGTAGCACCTATTAACACTGGATTTGAACTTATAAATTCAAGTGTTAATCTATAGTATATCTTCATGGATATCATTTGTGGTGAGCTCATTGTTATAAATTTCACTATTCAACCTCAACAGTTCGTGAGTACATTACAAGGTGGATTGATTAATCGGTCCACTAATGCAGCATCGATGGCTCGTTCAGAGCCCTTCAAACTTGGCTCATGGTCGTGTATCTTTATTCAAGGATAGATGATTGAACAAAGTCCGGACAGGTTATTTTCACACAGGTACATGTAGAGAATATATCATAGGTACATATGGACAGGTGATTCAGTAGAGCAAGTGCCCTATACTTACAGTTTCAGTGCATAATTCAACATGAGTATGGGAGATTGAAGACCCCCAAATGGTGTGATTATGGTCAGTTTGCCATGTCATATTTTGCATGATCTAATCATAGTTTTGAACACACTTTGGGAAGATGAGCACGGGGTTTTGTTTCTAAGCAAATCTAAGAAGTTGTTATTTTTAACAATTTCTATTTTTCGCAGATGTTATTTCTAGCAAATTTTGGAGAGTGGCCCAATTGTTGATTTGATTCATATTTGTGGACCCATATGGAGGATTTGACTATGGTGCGAATTTCGTCGGATTCCAAGGACGGGTTATCTTTAGATGGTGACTGGACATTTGGGGACCCAATATGGCAAGCGGCATCACTATCCGATTTCAGGCCATTTCGAGCACGTTGAATATTCAAGGACGGATTTCATTTTAGCATGGTCTATATTCAGCTTGATGGGCCCACATGGAGATATTGGCTATTTTTAGACGGTGTTAAGCCCTGGAGGGCTTGCATATGACCTTGATGGGTACAACCTCCTTGATGATCCCTTGTTTGACCTCAAGTTGACCATTGACTTGAGGGTAGAGTAATTTAATCCACACGTCTTGCTATTCCTAGAATTGAGATGAGATAAGGCACCTAGCTTAAAAAAAAGGTTGTTATTTTAGTGCCTTATCCTCTTCTAATATTAATCTTATCCATTCTGCTATGTTTATGCCTTATCCACTCTATTATTTTTGTGCCTTATCCTCTTCTAAAATAAACTTATCTACTTTGCTATTTTGAGATCTTAAGTCGTGATTCTTGTTAGATTTTCCTTTACTTATAGAAGAGTAGAGTTCTTTACTTAGTTAACATTAACAATTATACCATAGCAACAGAATAAATAGTAGACAAAGTACACAAGAGAATTATCCTGGGAAAAAACCCAGCAACCTTTCTTAGATGAATTCCTTTCACAAAGTCCAATCATTCACTAGCTCCTTAGAGCTTACAGACAAGAATCAAAGCCTAGCACAAGGCTAGCACCTAGAAGTAGCTCCACAACTGCAGTAGCACCATACAGAGATAGCGCACCCTCTAGGAGGGATAGTGCACAAGAGAGAGAGAGATCACCACCAAAATAGCTCCAAGACTAGGCTATTGTGTCACCTTTCCTTCCTCAGACTTGCGCACCTTTTACCTCAGTGAGTGAGAATGTGTTGTGTCTCCAAATGAGACAAGACGTCACCTATTTATAATCTTCTAGTCACTTTTGCCTGGGCCGACTTCTCATCTTGGAGTCTTATTTAACTTAATTAATTCTTGGGTGAGCCTTTAATTAATTCCTGGGTGAGCTAACTTCTCTTCTAGAAACTTCTTGTTGTTTAATGATCTTCCTGGACTTCTGGAATCTTCCTGTATCTAAGATAGGTTTACATTGGAGGAAAGGTTCCTCCCGTAGCTACCAAAGATCAACACTCCCTCTTAGTCAGGGAGGTATCTTTCATGATGTCTTCATCTAGTAGTCCAATGACTACTCTGCAATCCGATAGTAGGCACACGGCTGCTACAATGCCTTCGGTAGCTCGAATCATCAGGCACAGTCTCTACGATCAAACGGTAGCACACACAGCTATATCCAAGCGATCCATAACAATCAGCTAGTAGCACACAGCTACTACAATGTCATCCAATAGATCACAATTGTTGCCAAGTAGTACACAACTACTGTCCAGTGACACACAGTCACCGCCAGTGGAACACATCCACTGTAGTAGCACACAGCTACTATCCAGAGTCACATAGCCTCCGCCAGTGGAACACATCCACCGAAGTAGCACACAGTTATTGTCCAGAGTCACACAACCTCCGCCATAGTCTTACGACTAAGTGTGTGATGTTTCTTCTCTCAGCAGGTCCGACAGTACATTACCCCCTCAATCACCTCACATGACTGATCCAAGGAACCCTTGGCCAGAGGGGTTAGTCGGCATGAGAAGAAACAACACACCTCCCTCTCAACGAGGGTGGACATTCAGCAACACTCCAAGCTTGTCCCTAAAGTACTCATACTTCACTCTTGACAAGGGCTTGGTGAGAATGTTCGTTATCTGCTCGTCCGTGGATATGTACCGGAGCTCCACAACTCCTCTCTACACCATGTCCCGGATGTAATGATATTTATCTCTATATGCTTAGACCTATCATGGAATACAAGGTTATTGGTAAGCTTCACGTAACTTTGATTGTCACAATGTATCAAAGTTGGCTCCAAGTCTAGATCAAATATCCCGGCTAGAAACTTTCGGAGCCACACTGCTTCACGGCTTACCACGCTTGTTGTGATATACTCTGCTTCTGATGTACTGAGTGCCATTGATGTGTGCTTCCTTCTCAACCATGAGATCATGCCTGATCCCAGACTGAAACAACATCTGGAAGTACTCTTCTGATCCACTGCACTCCCTACCCAATCAGAATCTGTATATCCATGCAGCTTCACATCTCCACCTAAGACATATCTCAATCCATATCCAACCGTACCATGAAGGTACCTCAACATATGCTTTGCTGCCATCCAATGTACTTGTCTAGGTTCAACCATGTGTTGACTCAAGGTGTTCACTGCAAAGCATATGTCTAGCCTGGTGTTAACCAAGTACATCAAGGATCCAATCAATTGTTTGTACATCGTGGGATCCACCAAATCTAAAGATTTGTCACCCAAGAGCTTCAAATTTATCGTCATAGGTGTGGTCATGGACTTGCAGTCCATCATCCTGAATTTCTTCAAGATCTTGACAGTATATTTTCCTTGGCTAAGGAAAATCACATGTGATCTTTGCCATACCTCCAATCCCAAAAAGTAATGCATCAGACCTAGATCCTTCATCTCGAACTTTGAAGTGAGCTCCCTCTTACACCCATCAATGAGTTTCTCGTCCCCTGTCAGAAATAGATCATCTACATATAGAACCAAGATCAATGGGCATCCATCCTCAACCTTATAGTAGAGATTAGGATCTTCCCTACTCTTGGTAAATCCTAGGATCATCAAATATCCATCTATCCTGGCATACCAAGCCTTGGGTGCTTGCTTTAGTCCGTACAAGGCCTTCTTCAGTCTGCACACATGGGATTCCTTCCCATGGATCACGAAGCCATGTGGTTGTTCTATGTACACTTCTTCCTCTATTACATCATTCAAGAAAGCAGTATTGACGTCCATCTGGTGTAATTTCCATCCCATTGTGGAAGCAATCGCAATGATTGATCTAATGGAAGTGTATTTTGATATAGGAGCACAAGTCTCTTCATAGTCTTCTCCCTCTTTCTGGGAGAACCCTCTTGCCGCAAACCTTGCCTTGTACTTCTCTATGTTGTCGTCTGCAACATGCTTGATCTTGTAGATCCATTTGGAAGTCACAACTAACTTCCCTTTTGGTCTCGGAACGACCTCCCATACATCATTCTTCATGATGGACTGATACTCCTCCATCATGGCATCCTTCCATTCTGGCTTCTCAGTAGCTTCTTCAAAAGTGGAAGGTTTTGAATCAATGATGTTGCTCATTAGTGCCACATAGCTGGAATGTGGTCTCTTGCTCTCTCTAAAGGAGCCTTTGGGAGCTGCATGTCCTTCAGCTTCCTGCAAGGTGTTTTGAAGCCAAGTTGGTCTCTTCCTGGTAGCCACAGCTTCTTCAGGTAGAACTACAGGTCTTTCTGACTCTACCATATCATTCTGGACTTCTGGGATGGTTTCTTCAAGTGTAGAGTCTACCATGACTGCATCTTTGGGAGCCTCTTGCTCTATTTGGTCCTCATCCATGTGAGATTCCCTTGATCTTCTGAAGGATTCATCTTCGTCAAATGTTACATCCCGACCGAACTCGATCTATCTCTGCCCTAGAATGTAAATTCAATAGGCCTTCGAAGTCTCACTGTATCCAACGAATGTGCCCTTCTTTCTTGAAGGTTCCAATTTCGTTCTCTTTTCCTTGGGAACATGTATAAACACTGGGCAACCAAAAATCCTCAAGTGACTGACTTCTGGATTCTTTCCGGTGAACACCTCTTCGAGTGTCTTGTTCCCCAATATCTTATGAGGGCTTTTGTTCTGCACATATACAGCCATACTGGATGCTTCTGCCCATAAGTGCATGGGTAGGCCCTGGTCATGTATCATCGCTTTTGTTGCTTCCATGATGGATCTATTCTTTCTTTCTACAACCCCATTCTGCTAGGGGTTGTAGGGAGTTGTAAGCTCCCTCTTAATCCCTGCTTCTTGGAAAAAGTCTTTAAACTCCTTTGAGGTGTACTCACCTCCATTGTCAGATCTCAAAACTTTAATCTTTCTCTTAGAGAGATTCTTAACTAAAGCCTTGAACTCTTGAAACTTGTTAAAGAATTAATCTTTTTCTTTCAAGAAGTAGATCCATGTCTTCGTGGAATAGTTGTCTATGAACAGCACATAGTATACAAAGTTGCCAAGTGATGGCACCGTCATCTATCCGCATACATCGGAGTGTATGATGTCCAAAATACCTTTGGATCTGCTATCACTG
>ML805782.1:126919-168705 GCA_009831015.1 Picea engelmannii | reverse complement strand
TAGAAATCATGTATTACTGTATCTCTGTGTTTATGGTTGCATCTCTGATATAATTCTGTTATATTACTGGATATACGCGATATCTCTGTGCATTTCTTTATTATATCTCCGCTCTCATTTCGTGCCGAAAATAATCCGGATCAATGCCTATGATGAAAACATAGGTTTTCTTGTTTGATGCGAGAAGCATAGCTTGAAAATGCACAAAAGAGACTAGTTTGCTAAGAAGAATGAGGATCAAATGGAAGAATGAATTAATAATACATAAGCAAATTAAGCCATAATTTGATTGTGTCATATATGTCTTCAATCTAGGCATTTCCTTCAACCACGATGGGATTTCTAAATGGAAAAGCCTCCTAAGATTTCTCAATCAATGAAAATGAAGACATACAACACCCTATATTTTCCTTGTTGGGAGTGAAACAATGTAACAATCTAGTAGTGGTATCTGACTCATTGAATAATTGTGCCCTTGGGTTGAGAACTTGCCAAAATACAATGTGGCACTCATTATTCCATAGAAAATCTTGTCACATGTACAAAACAATTATTTTCTCCATGCGCGTGTCAATTCCATTTAAGAATTTTATTTTAGCACGAAACAAAACATTGGTGTGATGTGATAGAAAAGTTTGTCATAGTGAAGGAAAGCTTGATAAAGTGCGACGTGTCGCAAAAAATGAAACTTTGGTGTGGTGCGATATGAAAAAGGCTATCACAGAGATAGAAATCTCAAGGAGATGTGATATGTCGCATGAAGAAAAACTTGGTGCAATATATTGCAAGGGAGAATAACTTCATCCTATGCGATATGTCATAGTAAAAGTAATTCCACAGCGATACATCATGTGAACGAAAATTTTTGGGAGATGCCATACATTGCATGAGTAAAGTTTTCCTTTGCAATACATTAAGGTGAAAGAAAACTTTAAGGAACATTTTATGTCACATGGAAAGATTTTTTGAGTGCGACACGTCGTAAGGGAACTAAAATTCAAAGGATGAGATGAAGAGGGGGGATGGAAAATATTTTCACTTAAAAAAATCCCTTTGTCACGATAAGGAAAAATCTAGAGTGATGCCATATGTCGCGATTAAAAAAGGTTGAGGTGTGATACGTGCAGTGTCGTGAACAAAAGTATTTTAGGTGTGATATGTCACAAAGAATTAGGTTTGTATGAGAGGCAAAAAGAAATTTGTACACGTATAGGAAGAATTTCTATGGGGCAAAAAAACTTGTTCAGAGGTTGAGGAAAAATTAAGCCTTTGAGGAACATAGTGAGTTTCAAAGGGAAACGAACCAAAACATCATTTGGCACATTTAAAACCCTTTTTTTAAAGTCATATCAACAATCAAATTGATGTATCGCACGAAACATAACATTGGTGCGATGCGATAAAAAAATTTGTCGACGTGAAGGAAAGTTTGAGAAAGTGTGATGTGTTGCACGAAATGAAATTTTAGTGTGATGCGATATGAAAAAGTTTGTCATCAAGATATAAAGCTTTAGGAGATGTGATATGTTGCATGAATAAAAATTGGTGCAATATATTGCAAGGGAGGAAAACCTCATCCTCTGTAATATGTTGTAGTAAAAGTAATTTTCAGAATGATACATCAGGTGAAAGGAAACTTTTGAGAGATGTGATAAATCACATGAGCAAAGTTTTGGAGCCTAATTCAACCCATTGAGAACAAAATTCTGATGCATTTCCTTAACTCATACATTTACTAGAGGAGCAAACAAAAACTTGACCATTTGCGGTTTATAGTGGGAGCCTTGCAAACCCTTTATGTATTTGAAGGCCAACCGATGAAGCAAGCAGAGCGAAAGAAGCTTGCAATGGTGCATCGAAGGTATTGGATAAGAGACTAGCTCATATTTATCTTGTGAGTAGTTCACCTTCTCTCATTCCTCTTAGTTTGACTGTGGTGATGACAATATCTTTATATTTCAAGAAGAGGAGCAAAATGGAGCAATGACGGACAATCTAGATTTTTTGACAATTTAAATTTTTTCGATAACATTAGAACATTCAGATGTTGAGATCATCCCCTGATCCATTTCCTTGAATGTCGAACAAAAACAACACATGTATCTACATTCTATAGTGCAACTAAGACAGGAGATTCATGTTCAAAGCCATCCAAATTGCTTCTCACAAGTACAAGCCACAATGAAGGCCTTTTCCTTGACATTGCAATGTACAAGCCTATGTAAGTTCATATGTGTTATACTTGTTTCATGTCAAGTTGGGCCAATAAGCCACAACCTTCATTGAACCACTGAATAGAATGAAAAATTACCAAGCACTATTCTCTTGAAGTCTTTATCTTCTTTAAAGCTCTGGTTTGTCCATTCACTCAAACTTTTCAAAATTAATAAGAAAATGACACAAGGATAGTGATGGCAATGATCAAAGGTGGCTAGGTGGTACAAAATGGTCAAGTTCTTGGAAATCAAGCCAAATTTTGTGAGATAACTAGTAGATAAAGGCTAAGAGGGATCCGAGCATGATGTGTATAACTAGTGAGAAAATGTACCGTTGCAACTCTAATGTACTATGATGATTCTGACAAAATAATAACAAAACCTTGAGAACATCATTTGAATGTAGTGAATTTATCATGGGGTTACATAGAAATTAAAATTCAATATGTGTCCTGAAACTTTAAGATGTGCAATGTAGAGTGTCAGGGTGTTAAATATATATAAGGTATGAGTAGTGTCAAGGTATTAAATATAAAGTATTTAATACATGTGGGCATGTGTCAAATTTTCAAATTTCACGTTTTTAAATGCTTTTAGAACCTTCAAAAATATGAAGACAAATTCAAACACACCAAGGGAAATTATGTGCCATCACAATGCCTCAACCAATGGAAAAATCGATTTCAAAAAAATAAAAAAATTGTTTTGCTAAAAATGAAATTAATTATATATTTAATCAAACTTTGGAAATGTTTTGCAAAATGGATGAAGTTATCACAATTTAAGGGTTACTTCACATTGTGCTAATTACTATATTAATTTCTTTAGTAGGTACTAAAAATTAGGGGCAAGGACATAAGAAGGTTTTATGTAAGCAAATTTTTATGGTTTTATTTTTTGCAAACACCCAGAACATCATGGTATGGGAATCAAATAAATACATATTTTTTGAAATGTCTTGAATCAATAAAACATAGTATGAAAATGTGTTGTAAATGTATTAAGATATAGGTTGTAAATGGAGAGAAACAAAAACATTGTAAGAAACAATAGGCATCCATGACATATGAAGTACAAAGACATGGAGTACATACCACATAGTTATGGAGTGCATTCACAGATGGAGTATGTAGCCATGGTAATGTATTTTGAATAAGTTTATTGATATGATAAGAGTTAAAATAGGTTATATTGACAAAGCATCTAAGCGTGCTTCTTCTTTCTTTCTTGGTGCGATGAATGCACTATCTTGCATTTTTGCATAACATTCAAAAGATAAGGAGGGCGAGATGTGAAAACCTACTAATGGTTTGATGCATGATATCACTGTGAAGGTCAATCCTTGTCATTCAACCTTTCCAATGTCGATGGTTGCCTTGGACAATGCTAAGCCTTGGGATTTATGTACTATCAAGGCCCATGCCACCTTAAGTAGGATTTGTTTCTTATTTACACACTTTATGGGTGGGATTGGAACTTTTTTTTGGGTGGTATGGTCCCATGGTGGATCGATATATGTATTGAAATCCACAACAACATATGCTGGCAAGTTCAGCAGGCCTGATCCGTTCGTGTAGGAATTTTGGATGACCATTCCTAGTGGTCCATTAACTAATCTTGCATGAATCCACAAATTGTAGGTCAAGATAACACGCTGGCCAATACATAAGAATTTTTTTTGGTCCAATTGGTGGGCACCATCTTCCTTAAAGACACCACAACTAAGACATTATGTGATACTGTGTTCTATTGGCTTGTTCAACAACGTTGACATTTGTTTATTATGTTACGAGACTATTATATTTTTTGCAAATAAGTGTATGTCTGCATTGAAGGATTTGCATTCTATTGTAGACAATGGTGTACGTGTCTGAGACCGAAGGATCTCTCAATCTTGTTGTAGCATATTTGGTTTCTTGATGTTTGTCAACAAGCGATGAAAATGGACCTACTTTGCATCTTGACCCTGTTGGTGAAAGATTGTTTGCAAGGTTACAACAATGGTAAAGGAATTCCATAAATACCTACCAGGTGTTTCCTCTGCATACAAAGGTGTGTCCATAGTTGACAATAATTGTCCTAGATAATCGAAAATAATTATAAACCAACGACCAAATGGGAAATTTTTGTTTTCTTGAAATGATTCATGTAGACAACTTTCAATTTGCACAAATAATTTAGGCCCTATGAAGCTCATCTCATCAATGAAAATATAACATATATGTTTCATCTCCTCTTGGAACACTGCCAATGTTTGTGCTTGTAAAGGTTGACATCTTTTATTGGAATCTAAAGTGTTGCATGTGCAGTGGTTACTTGTATGTTGAAAGGTGAAACTCCATGTGGGGCAAGAAATAGTATTGGAATATATCCATAGGGTGAATGGGCATTCAAAGAAACTTTAATGTAACTTATAAGGTAAGATTTTGTAGTCCCGACTGTTCCTTGGATGATCATCATTAGGGGTTTTGTGAGATTTTTTTGTGAATGTTATAATATTATATTGAATGCCTGACATTGTTTGTGTGACAATATATTATCACGTGGAACAACATGTTGGTTTTTATGTAGGACATCCATGCAATCCCAGTTGGTTTCGATGAACTATGGTGTATAAATAAGAATTTCTTCTGGATGCCAAGGATGTCAATCTCATTGAAGTATATTGGTAGTGGGAATCAATCTTGATAACAATTTCTAGTCATTTATCTCCATGTCAATATGCATGTGTATCATTTTATTTAGCTTCATCTAGTGTTGTTCCTTGAATGGTTATAGGGGCACGGTCCACATGCCATGCATGGTAGGTCGATTTTATGTTCTCCCTGTTATCCCCATTTTGTGGATAACTAAGGAGATTATGTCTCGAGGCCCTTAGGTTGCATATATGGAGTGCAGAGAGACTACATGACAAACAATACCCTTTTGCACAGTTGGAAAACCCTCTCACCACCACATATGGTCACATATTTTCAGATGGCATCCACCACATCAGCTGGCTTTCGGAAGGCAGTAGGCCTTGCTCCATGAGGTACAAGTCAGTATTACGGTGAGCATCATTTCAATATTTAAGCCAATTGAGTATGTTTTATCTTAGATTGCTTTAGATTTCATGATATATGCTTGGACATTATGCCTTTTTCCCTGCTTCACCTTGTTGATTGACATTGTTCCCTAGTAAGTGGTATTCCTTGGGGATGCGTTTGCTACTAGGAACTCCCTTAAAGAGCCATCGTACCATTCCCAACCATACTTACCACTTTACATCATTGTTCCCCTCCATTTCCTTATCTCTTGGGATTTTAGGGTGTATTGACCCAAGAAGGGGTTGTCCCTCATTCTATGGGAAGAAGGGATTGAAGGCCCAGAGGGATTGATGTTGGGTAAAAGATAAAAGCCTTGTATGAACCTTCCAGATGCTTTGCCCAGGGATCACCCAAGAAAGCAGTGAAACACTTATCTTTGAGTAAAGGTGACCCACAATATAATAAAGAATGCTTAAAATGTTAGTTGAAGGATGGGAGGTCTCATCACGATTCGACCTATCACGTCCATGAATATCTAGTGGTATGACATTTCCATCATCTGGTCACCAAACCAGGGTAATGGATCTCAGTTGCATGGCTGAGAGAAAGGGGGTCTCATCACAAGCCATCCTTCTCATTTCCACTAGGTATTTGTGGGTGACATTACCATTATCTGGTCACCACGCGAGGGCAGTGACCTTCAACCTCTCCTTAAAATTATGAAAGAATAAAAGAATGGAAAATAATGGTCTTGGAAAAAGTGCATTGAGAATGAAGGTACCACACACCCTCTACAAAGGCACCCATGAATGAGACACTACGACCTCTTGTATGTCATAATCCCTATGCCCATTGAGTCTTGACCCCAACCACTTCACCCACTTTACATGGCTTAGAGAGGGATCTTTTGGAAACTCTCCTTGACCTAGGGAAAGATCTACCCAATAGGACACCTCGTAAACCCTCCCATATTCAATCTTGACAAGTCACATAGTGTCTTTGAGAAATTACTTGTTTGATATAGTAATATTTGACGCAATGCTTAGGTGGCTCATTTATTGATTGGATTCACTTATCATGATGTTATGACTTGAGATCCTTGGAGGGCGTGCTCATTTGTCTTTGCAGGACCTAGTTGGTGGACAATTTTGGGAGAACAAGCCTAGCTTGGGCTTCCATGGGGCTACAAGACCATAGGTTTGGATGCCAAGGGTCCACATGCCAAATC
Source organism: Picea engelmannii (assembly GCA_009831015.1). NCBI lineage: Eukaryota > Viridiplantae > Streptophyta > Pinopsida > Pinales > Pinaceae > Picea > Picea engelmannii. The sequence continues at coordinate 162,235 of ML805782.1, read as the reverse complement.
ATAGAGCTGAATAATTGAATACCTAGAAGTTGATGTGGAATACCTATCCCAGCCCTCACATGCCAAACGATTTTCCCAGGAGGGGAAAAATGTCTTCTTTTTGAGCTTGACGTCATACTTAGAGGCTAGGGTTTGGTGGTGGATTTTCCACACATTGACACAAAGATGTTTTGAGGAGGATGAGATCTTTTCCATGGGGAGATTGCATAGATGATTGACATGTGGCCTTTGGAGGCCTACCATAGATTCTCTAAAACTAATGATCCAGGTGGATATTGGTGGCCACCCACCTATTCCACTTGGACCCCCACCATTGCTTCTTTCACCTTTTCAGTTTCCACACAGTTTACTACTTTTAGTAGTTTTTCAGGTCCTGAACTTCCAGACCCATTTTGAGGCCCTAAACGACGTTTTTTTGGGAAAACGGGGAGCAACATAGAAATTCCTTTGATGTTGCTCAGATCAAAAGTTGTAGTCCTCGGATAGATATTTCTAACGAGGTATTGAGCGCGTCAAACAAAGATTGTATGCCAAAGTTACATCCCTGGGAAGTTGATGTAACAATTTACCCAAACGGGGCCCATAGTCTTGGCGTTTCATCTCCTAGGGTTAGGTCTTTGGATGTTTTGGGTTTTCCATTGTTTCTCAATAATATATAGGCCTTCGAGCCTCATTGTAACACAGTTCAGAGGCCAATAGCCGCCACATCTCTTCTCAAAGATAAGCTACCAACACCCTAGCTAGTTTATTTCCATTATGTCTGTAAGCATATTTGAGTCATTGTTTATTAATGAAATGAAGTTTTATTTCTGTTGCGTCTCTACGTTTATGTGTATTTCTGTATTTCATTGTGTTCCCGCATAAATCCAGATCAACCAATGACTTGTCCCAAGTGGAAAAACGTCCCCTAAAGGGGTGACGTCCATGTAAAATTAGGGTTTTATTTGTGCAAAAGTGAATTTTAAATGAATTTTTAATATTACTTTGTTAAAGGGGGAAAGATTAGTGTTGTTGAGCCCTAGTCTTGTGGGTTACCCCTTAATATGTGGACAAGTCACCTTGGTGACATTTTGTATAAATAAGAGATCATAAGATATAATTTATACATAACTCTCCCTCTTCTAAGAGGACTTGATTTAAATTTTTCTCTACACTTGGCTATATTTGTCTCTTGTGCACTTGTTTATGTCTAGCTCTTGTGAATGGTTGATGGATGAGTGAGGCGCTAGCCTTGGATGAATGCTTTCTAGCTTTTATGGTGGATTATCTTAGCATCTTTCTTGATTTTGGTATGGTATTTTACTCTTATGCTATAATTTTTTCAAGCCAAGGATTGTTGTGCTAGGAGCTAAGTGGGAAGTAAGAGCATTTACACCCCCACTCTAGTCTCCATCATTTATTCCTTAAATTTCATTGATGTTGCAAGGGTTTGTTTGAGGAAGTAAGAGGATATACACCCCTCATTCTCAAACCCTAACTAGAGATACTTGCCTTGGGAAATAATAATATTTACACCCCTAAGGAAGTATCACCTCTAGTTCATTTATTTGACTCCATTAACCCAATAGTAAAGACACTAATCATCTATTTTTTGCACTGGAGATATAAAATCATTTCTTTGGGAAACATGTATTTTTGTCTTTTGAAAGATCTCTTGCTTGGAGTTGGTTTTCTACATTGACAAGAATCTTCCCCTACTAGGACGTCCCCTCTCTCCCACTACTTAAATTTCTGTTACAAACTTTAACCTACAGCCATTAGGGCTGATCTAACCTAGATAAACTACTAACCATAACTCCTAAACTAACCCTAGACTAGCTCCTAGATTTTGCTCACTAACTCTACTAACTAGGGCACATCTTTTGGGCTAATTGTTGGCATATTTTGATGGTGTAACTTGCTGATATAAGTGACTGAAAGATACAGCCACAAGGCTGCAATTTTCTGCAGAAAATACATGTTTACAATAATCATCTTCTCTTGGCTCTTAAGTGCCATTTTTCAGCCCATATCTATTGCTAATCTTAATGCTGATTTTCTTAACTAGTTTAGATCTTTGTATGCTGATTTGGATGTTTTATTTGCTGATATAAACTATCATCTACTACTGCAAATTAGGGACAACAAGCTTAACTTTCTGATCCATACCAACATATATCATTGCAAGTTGGATTTTCTTGTGTCTCGGGCAGTTGCAATCATCCAGAGAAGTATTACATCTTTGGGGCAATACTTATTGGGTTTACAAGGCATCTCTTTCCACTTTTCACTCCATTTAAATTTGACCTCTAGGGGCTCCACTTCCATTCATCCCCATCTCATTTCCCCTAGGGTCACCGGGATCACCTCCCTAGAGTGATCTAGTCACTCTTGAAGTGCGGGACCTACATCGAGGTGACATTGGGTGTAGGATTCCCAAGTTGTAGTACTTGCTTTTGTGGTTAGGTCAGGTTTTTCCCAAACTACAACTTGTGCTATAACACTCCCAATTTTGAATGATTGTATCTTTATGTCAGTAGTGAATTTACGTAATGGTTCATATAATAGAAACTCATTTTGGCAGAAGTCTTCAAAGGTATTGGAATCTGTTGCAGGAATGACCATAAAGCATGGCCATACGAGGATAATTACCGAGGACTATCTTTGTCACCACAAGTCATTTTTTTGGTGGCGACTATATGACCAATATTTTACAGTTTTGATGAGAGGGAGGGGATGAAGGCAAGGAGGACGATTGACATAGAATCAATGAAACTATATCTAGATAAGAAATCACATGTATCTTGGGATATTGAATGAAATATCTGGAAACCAACATTTAGCGTGATGAACAGAAGACTACATGTGACAAGTGGGAGCTTCTTCTACATATGCCATGTTTCTTGGGAACCTATATCTCAGTTGACAATAGCCTTTGTGTGTAAGCATATATATGCAAATGAAGCAAGGTGTTTTCAATTCAATGTATCTGCTATTTTACTCAACATATGGTGATAGATCTTTGACCTTTCCTCTGCTTTAGAAGGATATTTGGAAATGTATTTCAACACCACATGCTAGGAGACGATAGGTTGGAAATCACTCACCATATCTTATGTATGTTAGGGTTATGGATGTTTAGATGGTCATTAGTATATGGAGGATCACATTTTTTTTGACTGATATATTCAATGAAGAGCGATGATTCAATATGTAAGTTCCATGGATAATTATACCTGCATTGAAGCTTGGAGCCTTTCCTATGGAGACATGTATTCTCATCACATTTTGTATGACATTGCACTCGATTAAGTAGCTCTTTGTAGTCATAAAACAAGTTTGAAGCAAGGATTTCTGTTGTATTTCTTAAACAAGGGTAATCCTCAATGGATAAATGCATGTGTACATTGGTATCATGGTAGTTTCAGAGATTCCAAGACGTTACATACTTGTCAAAGAAATCCTTAGCATAACTTATTTTCATGGGGTCTTCCCAATCTTCCATGCCTGGAGCACATTGTAACCATAAAAAGCCATGAATAAGTGTTGAGCTCATGTGTTTCCGTTCATACCTATATGAAAGCCATTAATATAATGTCAAAGAGGAGTTTTAAATTAATGATTTTTATAGAATGCATGGGAATAAAAGTATACTGTGAAAAACCTATACCAAAATTCCTTTGCGTGCAAGTATTTTTTTAGCATCTCCTCATGGAATATTTCAAACCTTTTATGCATGTATAAACTGACAGTCTAGGGTAGTTGAATGATATTACAAGTTTTCCATAGTTGTCGCATCAATGGGTTAGAAGGTGGTGTGGCTCCCATTAGAGCATGCAAGTCCGACCATTTTGTGTCTATTGTACTGAGTGTGAATAATAATTTGGGGCATCCTACCCATGCGATTATTTCCATCATCTCTCTTCTATGAAAAATCTAGTGTGCTTGAGTCACTCATAGATGCGTCCCAAATAGCATGACATTCTTTGGTAGCTTGTAAGTGGGCAAAGTTAAGTGGTAGAAAAGGTATTCAATAGTGTTGGACATGTTATTTTCTTGGATCTTCTTGTCAAATAATACAACACTTTCCTAACTGCAGTAGTGCATGATGGGGTTGTAATGGAAGTAGCAAAACTTTGGATGGCTACTGAATATGTTGTCATGATATCACATCAAGTGGAGTGCATATTGGTCAATGCGAATGATTCTTTGTTATGGTTAGCCATGTATTGCATTCCCATTCAAGAAAAGTGTTGGGAATGCCATATCCAATAGACCCTCTATATTATATTCAATCATTGGACCTACTCCTAATTGTGTCCATTCAATCATAAATATTGGAGGGATAACCTTTTTTTGACAAAGTTATAAAATGTATCAGTTACAAAAAGTGATGCCTCACATAGGTTGTACACAATAAAGTAAGGTAATGTTTTAAGTCATTTCCAAATAAAAAACATACTAAGGGTTTTTACTTTGTAGAAAGACTTGTAGCTATTGGCATTCCCCCATATTGGATTTGATTTTATCTGATGCAATAACCATGGATTGGACTTGCTTATTATTTCCAAATGTGTCTTCATGTATTAATAGTTTGAACATATAATTATTAAAAAATGAGTTGCCAAAAATCTACGTAGTCTTAATTTTGTTTTCCTATGTGAGTGAATATAGTTGCATAGAAGGGATTCCTATAAGGTGTTATGTTGCTTCTTGGAATGCGGTAACAATTGTTGTTCCTATATGGTCCTTAATTTTGAACTGGAGCATGTACTTGTAATCACATGCATCAATAGTTTGCTTGCATATATGACAATGACAATTTCAATAGTAGTTACCTTTCTCTTGCATTAGCGATTAGTAAACATGAGAGAGAACGAAATGTACCATCAACCATATTTATTTATAGAAGCAATAATTTCCTCGACCAAAATGAAAGATGGATGTTGATGATCTTGACCAAGTCCTTCCTTTTCAATGTTAGCCACATTGTTTTGAACAAAAGAGTGACCACCAGAGGCACCGTGTGTAGATAAGGGGTGATATTTAAGGGTTGCACTTTGTTTTTCAAACCAAGTTATTAAATATTGAAATTATTTGAGATCGAGATTCATGGAAATTTGAGATGTTAAGGTTGTACTGATCAATATCCTATAGACATCACTTGTTCTTCCAACCTTTATAACAATGATTGGAAAGGAATTTGAGGTAGAATTTTGTTGTAGGCCATATTTATTAGAGAACACCCCCCATAATGTAAGGTCAACACTATATCCTAACATGTCCTTCAATTCAAGAGTTCTCTTTTGCTTCTCAGTGATATTCTTCCTTTGTATGGTCATTGATTGGCTAATAGATAGAGCAACACGAAGGATATCAACCAAAAAGTCATTAGGTAGGGTTGCTAGCTCATTGATAGGAGTAAAATTGAAGTTATGGTTTGTTATTAAATTTCCATCCTCAAGGCAACGTTCTATTATTGAGGTATTATCTAGAGTTATTTCCCAATATTTTTCTAAGTGTCTGTATTATTTTTTTGTGGGTTTGATCAACCCCTTAGAGATTATGTAAATTTTGTCAATTTGTATGGAAGGGTGGAATTGTATTGCTTGCATTTTGAAACATGTAATGCATATCTCATTATTTTATTTATCAATAACATCAAAGCTAAAGACCTGCTCGATGCCCTTGGAATTCATGAAACTACATAGATCGTGCTTCAAAATGATTCTAACTTTGATTGTCTATGAATTCATGTATGCGTTCAAATATTTGATAGGAATAATTTTTGGGGGTGTGTCATTTGTTTGTAATGGTTGTATGGAAGAATGGCGTATGCTTATGCTCTATTGTGGATCACCAATAATGTCTGTTTTCAAAGTCAACACTTGCATTTAAATAACTATAACAAGCTTGAAAAAATGACCAAATTATGGTAGTTAGTAATAAGGTATTGGTAAAATATTCGATAGTGTAAAGCATGTTCAATGTTTGTGTGTGAGAATGCATACTTGTTGTAATGGGTAGATATACAAGTGAATCGATTTATTTGAACCAATGATCCATTTTCAATTGTTCTTGATGTGAAATATTCCATAAGGGTCGAAGAAAATATGCTTTCTATAACACTACTCCATCAGAGAGGAGAACACAATATCTTTCTTCTGAACTTTCTTTGAAGTCTAGAATTTTCAAGATAGGCACAAAGTCTTCTTCACCATTTTGAATCCTTGAACATAATTCTCTATTAATATTGATGACATTGTATTGAATTTATTTTTTTATGGAAAAGGATATATAATGGAAATCACAGGTTTCCTAGGCATGAATAAATCTAGGGTATCACGCTCGCTTCCTTAGCTGAAGGGAAGGGTATAAACATGCCTATCTCACGAAGAAAGTTGATCAATGATTCTTAGTTCCACCTTGACTGGATTTAGTGTGCCTAAGAGTCAATCATATTTATGTTTGGTCTATTTTACCAGATAGATGCCCAGGCACTAAGATGCTTCTTCAAAGGCGATAAAAAATTCTTCTTCATCCTCATTCTTTGCGTGAGCAGTTCTTCCTTTATCGAGTGTCTTCACTCCTTAATTCCAATTTGATTAATATAAATGGATTTGCGGGAATAATATAAGAACCAAATGAGGGGAATTAGGCCCACTGACTCGCGCTATGAATAGGTAGGTCAACAACTTAATCGATTGGATATGCTTAACCCAATTTCCCCAACGACACTTCTTAGACCCTGCTCTTACTCTCTCATATGACTTTGCCTTGACTTCCTATGTGTTCCTTAGTTATTTTAGTTCCTTCTCATAGCTACTTTAGTTTCTGCCTGGTAGTAGTTACTTTCCCCAACCCCACCTATGATTTCATGTCAGGAAGGAGAAGGTTTTTGAACACCTTCCCTAGACCTTGATGGAGGCTATCAAATAGAGGAAACAAAGATACTTGATGGAGGAAAATAATATTTTTTAACTTTGTAAAATGGAGGGGTAAACACTCTTTAAGGGATTATTGACTAGTTTAGCTTATTCTATGTCTTCTTCTCTCTTCAAAACCTCCCCCTAATACCCCCTCCCTTGTTTTTCTCTCTCCCCTTTTGCTATTGGAACTTGGTGTCTGGATTCTCTTAAGGGAACTCAGAATGGAATAATCTTTCTCACTTCATCATGGAGGAAAACCACTTCATCATGGTTTGCAGAGAGTCCCCGTCAATCATGTAATTATACGATATCTCTTTGATGATCATGCACGATATTTGTTCCCAAGAACTATTTCTCGCGTAAATGGGGTGGGGTGGAAATGACCATTGTTTCTCCACGTTGATTTGTTTCGATGATGTAGGCCAACCTTGGTATCCCCCAATGGTTTCATCTGCTGGTGTTGTTTGATCAATAATTGTAGGTAGAAAGGTGCGCCAAGTCTCTTTCCTACTTTTAAAGGGAAATGCAATAAACAATATTCAAGGGAAATGAAAGTTGGTTGGTTAGATAGAACAAAAAAACAACAGGAAAGGGTGACGACTGACCAATTATAGAGGATACACATGTTCTTGATGGAAATCACATATTCCCTAAGCACAATATTACCACATCAATATATTAGGACAAGTATACACAATGGATATGAATGGAATCTAGGAAAATAATTTATTTTGTCTTCCATTGCTATTGTGGAAAACAGGTGAGGAAATTTTGTTTGATAATACATAAAAGGAAATAAATTTTGCAATAATAAACCAAGTTTGATGTTGAATGTGAATAATGAGAAAATGAATTAAACTTAGGGATGAAACACCCTTTAAATGTGAATGTTAGGAAGTAAATTTCTATTATTTGGGATATATACATATGTGAACTATCAAAAAGATAAAAAAACTATTAAAAAGTATAACGATAAAAATATAAAAGTGTGCACAATATTCAAGTAGAGGAGATCATTTAATCAATGTATAAATCTATAACTTATTATTTATACTATTGGATATAGTTGATGAGGTGTTCTTGGTTTGATATGGTTAATAAAGTGTCCATTGTCAATCTATCATCCAACTTGGAAAGAGCAAGTCAAGGTTTCATAATCTTATGCAAATCCTTACTCCTATAGTAAGATAAATTTATCATTCATCGAATTCCAAGTTTAAGTAGAAGTGAAAGTGCACTAAAGAGACTGATTTACTAAGAAGAATGAGGATCATAATGGAAGCATGAATTGATATTAAATTAGCAAATTAGGCCATAATTTGATCATTCCATACATGTCTTCATGTTGGGTGTTTCCTTCAACCAAAATGGAATTTCTAAATGGAAAATCCACCTAATCTTTCTCGATCAACGAAAATGAAGATAAACAACACCCTGTATTCACCTTCCTTGTTGGGAGCAAAAAAACATAATAATATGGTAGTTGTATCTGATTCATCAAATAATCATGCCCTTGGGTTGAGAACATGCCATGTAGACAACATGACATGTTGGTTAATTGGGTTGGTTTTCATTGATGTCAACCCTTGAAGAAAGTTCGGTAGCGAATTCCGGTAGCACAAAGGTTTGGGTAATGGACCCAAGTTTATTTGATGGATAATGGTATGAGTTTTGATATATTTATAGGTAAGAGTATTCTATATGGATAGTACATGTCATTCCATTTCCGGTGGTATGTGGAACGTCACATAACTCCTCATGGTTAGAGAGTTATGGCCATGTGAAGTTGGAGAACCCTCATGAGTCATCTAGAATCCCTAAAAGGTCAAAGTAGTCAAAGTGTTTGCACAGAAGAAATTATTTAAATAATAAAGTGAAGTGATGAGTGTACTATAAGTCAAACAGGATGGAAAATAAATTATTTAAATAATAAAGTTAATGGATAATTCCCTAAAATAAGGAAAGTGGTTTGAGAGATTTTAGAAGGTAAATAGTAAGTGAAGTGATGAGTGTACTATAAGTCAAAGTGGATAGAAAAGAAATTATTTAAATAATAAAGTTAATGGAGAAATTATTAAGTGGACAAGTGGTTAGAAGTTGGTTAACCCTAAAATAAGGAAAGTGGGTTAAGATGGTTAAAAGGTAACACCTTGAGGAAGCTACATGAAAGTATAAATAAGAGGTAAGACTCTCTCATTTCAATCACACTTGAATATCTATTTTGTGAAAAGTTATTTGGGAAGGTATTATTGATAGAGAAAAATTGCAGCAGAAAAGTGCGGCAGGAAAAGTGCGACAGAAAAATCATGGCAGAAAAAGTGCGGCAGAAAAATTGCAACAGAAAAATCGCGGCAGAAAAATCGCGGTAGAAAAGGTGAGGTAGAAAAATCACGGCAACAACATGGTTGGGGTCTATTTATGAGAGATATGACACATCTTGTTTGAGGTATGTTTTGTGAGCTAGGGTTTATCTCTTGAGATGATATTGGATGTTCAGTACTGCTGCATATATCAGATTTGTTTAGGGATATAGTTGGTATATTGTTGTTGGTATTTGACATATGGGTATTGGTCTTTTGGTTGTGATGTGTTGCTACATAACAATGAGGTTGTGGCACATGGTTTGATGTAAGGGTTTATGGTATTTGGTTTATGGATAGAGTGATGAATTGTTAGATAAATTTTGATGGTTATATTGGTGTATGTCTTTGGTATATGGTTGAGGTACATGTTGGGTACATGGTTGAGACAAGCAGTTGATGAGTTGGCACATACATGATGTGTATATTTGATGAGTTGGCACATACATGAGGTGTATATTTTATGATGTTGGTACATCTTGATGAGTCAAGGTTGATGCATGGTACATGTTGGTTAAGTTTATTGGTACAGGTTGTTTGGTGTAGGTTGATTTGTACAGGTTGTTACAGGTTATTGGTACAGGTTGACAGTGGCAGTGGTTGATTCAATGACAATGACAAGTTGTCTACATTTGACATTTATATTTCAGGGCAGTTGGACGAGGCAAGGATAGGTGGTTGTAGCCACCTTTTGATTGTAGCCAGAGATCATAGGGGGTTGTAGCCTCCTTCTGGTTGTAGCCAGAGAATTGGGAAGTTAGAGCTTCCCTCAGGTTGTAGCCTGAGAAACTAGGGGGTTGGAGCCTCCTTCCAGTTGCAGCTGGAAAACAAAGGAAGTTGGTGCTTCCAATGAATGTAATTCTTCAAGACATATAAGAAAAATCATTCCGTGGTTTTCTCCTGCTTTAGGTTTCCACGCAAAACACTGGTGTACTATGTATGTGTATGCTTGTTCATTTGTTCATTGCTTATTTACTCTGTAGTTATTGGATGATAATGCTACATTGATATAATACTTGGATTATATGGTTAAAAAGGATTAGATTGCTCTATTATTGATTCACCCCCCCTCTCAGTAATCCAACAATTGGTATCAGAGATGGTTCCTTCAGAAATCAGTTTAATCACTGAAAGGTAGATCATGGAGAGAAACAACTTGTATAAAAATGGAATACCACAATTTGATTGATAGAAGTATGCATTTTGGAGCATAAGGATGAAGACATATATACATTCACAGGGATTTGAAATTTGGCAATCATTTGTAGATGGATATACAGTACCAACAGTTCCACCAGCAAATGACAAAGCAATGAAACTCGGTCATAATAATTCCAAAGCCACAAATGCACTTCTAAATGGTCTTGGTGAAACAGTATTCACCAAAGTTGCACATTGTGAATCCGCTAAAGAGATTTGGGATAAACTTCGAAATATTTATGAAGGAGATTCAAAAGTCAAAGCAGGAAAGATTCAAACTTACAGAGGTCAGTTCAAACAACTAAAGATGAAGGAAGATGAGAATATTGTACTTTATTTCTTACGAGTCGATGAAACAGTAAATGCAATCATAGGATCGAAAGAATAAATTCAAGAATCTATAATTGTTCAAAGGGTACTAAGATCTCTTCCTACGAGATTTGACCCTAAGATATCAACACTATAATAAAGACGAGATCTAAAATCAATAAGCATGGATGAACTACATGGAATCTTCACAGCATATGAAATGAGAACTGAACAGGAAAATCCAGATGTAAAAGAAGCAGCCTTCAAATCATCCAAAAGATCAAAGAAAAAGGGAAAGCAACAAGAAAAATAACATAGCAAAAATAGTGACATCTTAGAAGATGATGAAGAAGTGGCCAACTTTGTTAGAAGACTGAACAAGGGAATCGACGATAGGTATAGAGGTAAGCTTCCTTTAATTTGTTTTAATTGTGATGGTATTGGTCATTTTGCTAACAAATGTCCTCATAAGAAAAAAAGAAATGATGAAGGTGACTAAAAAAGAAGACAAACATATAAAGGGAAAAGAACCACAAATAAAGTTTTTAAGAAAAGCTTATGCACCAAAGAAGACATCTCATCATCAGATGAAGATGAAGTCAGTGACAGTGAGATAGAAGGGGTTCTATTCATGGCAGTAGAAGACTATGAAGTAGAATATGAAGAAGCCGAAGAAGAAATTGAAGAGGCAGAAGTTGACTATCGAGAGGAATTGATGGGTTCCATAGAAGTTATCAGAAGAGAAAAGAGGAAAAACAAGAAGCTACAAGCAAAACTAGACAAGAAAGAAGACACTCAGGAATTAGAATAAATGATCACAAATTTGAAGTTTCAAATTGAAGAAGATAAAAGAATTGAAGAAGCACTCAAAGAACATCTAGAAGAAAGAGACAGGATCATTAAAAATTTGGAAGCAGAGATTGTCACATTAAGAAAGGATGTTCAAAAGAAAAATATGCAAAACAATTCAAAAGTTTTGAATGACATTATCAACAATCAAAGGCCTAATCATGACAAGTTCGGACTTGGATACAATCAGACAGAAAAGGGATCAAGCTCCAAAACAACAGAGCAAGAAACATATCCAAAAAGCTATGCTGAAACAATTAAAGGGGACAGGAAGGTCTACAGAGAAAATTACAGGGACACTCCTCCACCAAGAAGATTCAGATTTCAAAATCAATGACCAACATAAACATATAGGTCTTAGAAAGAAGAAGGATTCATAAGAGCACCTCCTTTCAGAATATCTTCAACTCCCAGGTATCAAACTATATTTTTTTGTTTATGTTATGCATGTAATAATTTTGGACATAAAGCTATGAATTGTAGAGCTAACAACAAGAACATAAACAACTTTGAAAGTCATACACAAAAGGGTTATCCAAGAAGGCCTATTGAAACACAAAGAATAAGTTACAACATGTTTGAATCATTGAGCATTGAAGTGGAATGATACAAGTGTAACAACTTTGGACACATGGCCAAAGATTGCAGAATGAAAATCCCTCCTAGAGAACCACAACAGAACAACAACAATCACATACATGAACCTTAGAAAAGGACATGGATAAGAAAACATAATCAATACAACAATGAAAAAAGCACACTCGCTCTACAATCTAAGTAGAAGAAACGTGGTTTGTATGTTGACAGTGGCCGTTCAAAACACATGACAGGTGATATAGACAGGTTTCTTACATTAAGAAAGGAAATATATGGACCAGTCTCCTTCGAAAATGATGATTCAATCAAAATCATTGGAAAATACACAATCAGAATTGGGAACAAGAATACAAAGGCATAAAATGTGCTACTAGTAGAAGATATGAAACATAATATTCTAAGTGTGAGTCAAATGTGTGACCAATGTCATAAAGTTACTTTCGATTCACAAAAGTGCGAGATAAGAAAAAAAGGTTCAGGAAAATTGATTGCTACAGCTGCGAGAACTTCAAGCAACATAAATGTGTTAAGTGAAATTGGAAATGAAAAGTGTTGTCTAGGAAAGGAAGATGAAAGTTGGCTATGGCACAAAAGAATGGGTCACATACATTTTGATAACCTTGTCAACGCCAGCAAAAGAGAAGCAGTCAGAGAAATGCCCCAGATCACGAAACCAACCAACACTTTATGCAAGAATTATAAACAAGGAAAGCAAACAAAGACCAGATTCAAATCAAAGGAATATTCAACGACAAGACCACTGGAAATTGTGCATATTGATCTAGTTGGACCAACTACAACAAAGGGTTTAAAAGGTGATAAATACTTTATGTTATTAGTTGATGATTATATAAGAATGACTGCAGTTTGCTTTCTCAAGAATAAGTCATAAGCTTTTGAAAACTTCAAGATCTACAAGGAAATGGTTGAAAATGAAATGGATTCAAAAATCAAATGCTTGAGATATGATAATGGAGGAGAGTTCACTTCAAAGGAATTTATGGACTACTTCAGTAGTCGTGGAATAAAAAGGCAATTCTCCGTTGCTAGGACACCTCAACAAAATGGAGTTGTTGAAAGAAAGAACAAGACAATACAAGAAATGGCTTGAACAATGCTAATGGATTCCAAATTGACAGATATTTTTTGGACACAGGAAGTGCATACAACAGTTCACATTCAAAACAGAGTAATGCTCAGAAAAAACACTGACAAAACTCCCTACGAGCTATAGAAAGGAAGACCAAAAAATGTGAAGTACTTCAGAGTTGTTGGAAGCAAATGCTACATCAAAAGAGAAGATGGAAGAATGGGAAAGTTTGATTCTCGTGTGGACAAAGGAGTACTTGTTGTTTACTCAAGTACAAGAAAAGCATACAAGTGTTACAACTTGAGATTGAAAAAAGTTGTGGAAAGCATCAACGTAACAATTGATGAAACATGTAGACAAGAATTGAAGGAAGAAGAAAATGAATCAATGGAACAACTTTACAAAGAAGAAACAAAAGATGAAAAGGAAGGGGAAGATAAAGAGGATTTGACAGAAGCAGAAGAGCAAGTTCAACAAGTGACTCCAAAGACACCTAACATGCGAGTACAAAAGAATCATCCTTCAGATCAGATTATCAGAAACAAAGATGCAGGAGTTGAGACTAGAATAAGAATGCGTTCACCAGAACAAACATACCTAGCAACCACATCTACGATTGAACCAAACTATTTTGAAGAGGCCAACAAGGATGAATTTTGGAATAAGGCCATGGATGAAGAATTGGATCAAATAGAGAAAAATGAAACTTGGGAATTGGTTCCAAGACCAAAGGATAAGAATGTGATCGACACAAAGTGGGTTTAGAAGAATAAATTGAATGAAGATGGACAGGTTACAAGGAACATAACTAGATTGGTATGTAAAGGATATGCACAAGTTCAAGGAATCAACTTTGAAAAGACATTTGCCCAAGTTTCCAGAATGGAAGCAATCCGATTGCTTTTAGCTTATGCATGCTCCAAAAATATTAAAGTGTATAAGATGGACGTAAAATCATCTTTTCTGAATGGGGAACTTAAAAAAGAAGTCTACATTGAACAACCAGAAGGGTTTCAATTGTCAAAGAACACAGATTATGTGTGTAAATTAAAGAAGGCCTTGTATGGTCTAAAACGGGCTCGTAGAGCATGGTACTCTAGACTAGATAAATATCTATAGCAGACAGGGTTCATAAAAGGAAGTGCATACAACAATATTTACATCAAGGTAAGTCAAGATAATATTTTATTAATTGAAGTTTATGTTGATGATATTATTTTTGGTAGTGATGATGACAGGTTAAGTAAATTTTTTTCAAAGGATATGCATAATGAATTTGAAATTTCATTACTTGGAGAACTATCCTTCTTTCTGGGACTTCAGATACGTCAAAGCGACCGATGAATTTTTATTTCTCAAACTAAGTATATCAGAGAAATGCTAAAGAGGTTCAGAATGGAAGATTGCAAACCAATTATCACTCCCATGCAAACCAGTTGCAAGTTGAGAAAATATGATGATTCAAAGTCTACAGATCAGAGGAAATACAGGTCAATGATTGGTAGCCTACTATATGTGACAACTTCCATACCATATGTAATGCAGGAAGTTGGACAAGTGGCACGATTTCAAGCAGTACCAAAGGAATCACATGTATTAGCAATGAAGAGGATTTTTAGATATCTCAAAGGAACATAAGAGTTTGGATTATGGTATCCAAAAGGAAAGGATCTATCACTTATTGACTACATAGATGCAGATTGGGCAGGTTGCATTGATGACCGACGAAGCACCAATGGAGCAATGTTCTACTTGGCTGAGTGTTTATTATCATGGCTAAGAAAGAAACAATCATCAATATCTTTATCTACAACCGAGGCAGAGTATATTGCAGCAACAACATGTTGTACACAGGTTCTATGGATGAAACAAACTCTGACAAATATACAGGTTGAGTATGATGAGCTCATTCCAATATATTGTGATAATACAAGCATCATTAGTATCTCAAAGAACCCGGTGATGCACTCCAAGATGAAGCACATTCCAATCAAGTATCACTTTCTACGAGAACATGTTGTAGAAAAGAACATCAGAGTTGAATATGTGGGCACAAAAGAACAAGTGGCAGACATCTTTACAGAACCGCTTCCACAGGAATCCTTTGAGTATCTTCGCCAGAGACTCAGAGTTATTTCTACTCCAAAATGAATGATTTTGAATGCTTATCTTATATGTCTTAGATTTACACGAGGAAGCACCATAAAGAGGACAATTTAGGTCGAAAGATTAGTTTCATGAAGAGTTCATTCAGGGGGAGTATCCCCAAGGACAGTTCAATTAGGGGGAGCATCCTCTTATGGAAATATACCTTTTCCATTGATGACAAATGGGGAGATATTTATCAGATGCAGAACACAGAGGCATGGTTCTAGGGGGAGCGATGGTCACAGGGGGAGTATGAGTGATATGACTTCAGTATTGCATGACATGACTTTAGTGTTGCATCAGAGTGTTGCCATCAATTCCAAAGGGGAATATTGTTGATTAATTGGGTTGGTTATCATTGATGTCAACCCTTGAAGAAAGTCCGGTAGCGAATTCCAGTAGCACAAAGGTTTGGGTAATGGACCCAAGTTTGTTTTATGGATAATGGTATGAGTTTTGATATATTTGCAGGTAAGAATATTCTATATGGATAGTACATGTCATGCCATTTCTGGTGGTATGTGGAACGTCACATAACTCCTCACAGTTAGAGAGTTATGGCCATGTGAAGATGGAGAACCCTCATGAGTCATCTAGAAGCCCTAAAAGGTCAAAGTAGTCAAAGTGTTTGCAAAAAAGAAATTATTTAAATAATAAAATTAAGTGATGAGTGTACTATAAGTAAAAGACGATGCAATTTTTTTTATTTAAGTAATAAAGTTAATGTAGAACTCCCTAAAATAAGGAAAGTGGTTTGAGAGATTTTAGAAGGTAAATAATAAAGTGAAGTGATAAGTGTACTATAAGTCAAAGTGGATACAAAAAAATTATTTAAATAATAAAGTTAACTGAAAAATTACTAAGTGGACAAGTGGTTAGAAGTTGGCTAACCCTAAAATAAGGAAAGTGGGTTAAGATGGTTAAAAGGTAACCCCTTGAGGGAACTACATGAAAGTATAAATAAGAGACAAGGCTCTCTCATTTCAATCACACTTGAATATCATTGAATATGTGAAAGGTTATTTAGGAAGGTATTATTGATAGAGAAAAATTGTAGCAGAAAAGTGCGGCAGGAAAAGTGCGGTAGGAAAAGTTCGACAGAAAAAGTGCAGCAGAAAACGTGCGGCAGGAAAAGTGCGACAGGAAAATCGTGGTAGAAAAATAGCGACAGAAAAAGTGCGGCAGAAAAATTGCGGTAGAAAAAGTGGTATAGAAAAATCGTGGTAGAAAAATTACGGCAGAAAAATCGCGGTAGAAATGGTGAGGCAGAAAAATCGCGGCAACAACATGGTTGGGGTCTATTTATAAGAGATATGACACATCTTGTTTGAGGTATGTTTTGTGAGCTAGGGTTTATCTCTTGAGATGGTATTGGATGTTTAGTACTGCTGCATATATCAGATTGGTTGACGGATACAGTTGGTATTTGGCATATGGGTATTGGTCTTTTGGTTGTGATGTGTTGCTACATAAAAGTGACATTGTGGCACATGGTTTGATGTAAGGGTTTATGATATTTGGTTTATGGATAGAGTGATGAATTGTTAGATAACTTTTGATGGTTATATTGGTGTATGTCTTTAATATATGGTTGAGGTACATGTTGGGTACATGGTTGAGACAAGCAGTTGATGAGTTGGCACATACATGAGGTGTATAGTTGATGAGTTGGCACATACATGAGGTGTATAGTTTATGATGTTGGTACATCTTGATGATTTAAGGTTGATGCATGGTTGATGCATGGTACATGTTGGTTCATGTTATTGGTACATTTTGTTTGGTGCAGGTTGATTTGTACAGGTTGTTATAGGTTATTGGTATAGGTTGACAGTGGCAGTGGTTGATTCAGTGACAGTGACAAGTTGTCTACATTTGGAATTTATATTTTAGGGTGGTTGGATGGGGCAAGGACAGGTGTTTGTAGCCACCTTCCGGTTGTAGCCGAAGATCATAGGGGGTTGTAGCCTCCTTTTGGTTGTAGCTAGAGAATTGGGGAGTTGGAGCTTCCCTCAGGTTGTAGCCTGAGAAAATAGGGGGTTGGAGCCTCCTTCCAGTTGCAACTGGAAAACAAAGGAAGCTGGTGCTTCTAATGAATGTAATTCTTCAAGACATATAAGAAAAATCATTCTGTGGTTTTCTCCCGCTTTGGGTTTCCACGTAAAACACTGGTGTACTGTGTATGTGTATGATTGTTCATTTGTTCATTGATTATTTACTCTGTAATTATTGGATCACAATGCTACATTGATATAACACTTGGATTATATGGTTAAAAAGGATTAGATTGCTCTATTACCGATTCAACTCCCCTCTCAGTGATCCAACATGACACTCATCATTGGTAGGGTTGTCTACATCAACATCACAACTTGTGGTTTAATGTGTGATCATTTTTTAAGACGATACGTTGTTTATTTTTTATTCCATAGCAAATTTTGCTATGCATACACAACAATTATTTCCTTCATGTGTGTGCCAATTCCGTTTAAGAATTTGATTTTAGCATGAAATGAAACATTGGTGCGATGCCACAATTTTTTTTATCGTGGCGAAGGAAAATTTGAAAAATTGTGACGTGTCACACGAAAATAAATTGTGGTGTGACACGATATAGAAAAGGATGTCTCAAAGATAGAAAGCTTGAGGAGAGTATGTCACATGAAGAAAAACTTAGTGCGATATAGTGCAAGAGAGGAAAACTTCATCCTATGCGATATGTTGTAGTAAAAGTAATTTTAAGAGTGATACATCATGTGAATGGAAGCTTTTGGGAGATGTGATACATCGCATGAGTAAATGTTTCCCTTGTGATATGTCGGGGAGAATGAAAAATTTAAGTCACGTGATATGCCGCATGGAAATATTTTTTGAGCACGACACTTTGCAAGGGTGCTAAAATTCGAAGGATGTGATGAAGAGGGGGGATGTAAAAGATTTCCACTTAAAAAAATCCCTTTATTGCGAAAAAGGACAAATACAGAGTGATGAAATATGTTGTGGCTAAAAAGAGTTTAGGAGCGACGTGTGCCATGTCACAAAAAAAGGTATTTATGTGCAAATATTGCAAGGAAGCAAGTTTCTGTGAGAGGCGAAAACAAAATTTGTAAAAGACTTTGAATAATTTCTAAGGGGAAAACAACTTGTTCAGAGGTTGAGGAAAAAACAAGCCTTTGAGGAACATGGTGAGTTTCAAAGGGAAAATAACCAGGAGTATGTATGCATGGATGCAAGAATTAAAAAAACCATAAGATTGCTTCTAGGAGTATGTACACATGGATGGAAGAATTTAAAAAACCATAAATTTGCTTCTAGGAGTGTGTATGCATGGATGCAAGAATCAAAGTTGAAACTCATTTCACTATATGTGATGTTCAATACTTATCCACTTATAATAATGGGTTTCTAAGAGAGTGTTAGATATAGTGAAATCACTGTATGTGATGTTCAACACTTATCCACTCATAACAATGGGTCTCTAAGAGAGTGTTAGATATAGCCAAATAACACATATTCTCAGGGTAAGTGTGTGTGTGTGTGTGTGTGTGTGTGTGTGTGTGTGTATACAAAGAATGCTATCTTGGTTTTAACATAGCATATGCATAGGCATTCTACACATTTACAAGGAATGGTTCAGAATGGGACCAATAATCGATTTTGACAAAGATAAATTAAATGAGTAAACCTTTTCCTTTGGCAAGTTACTTTGCAAGGTGATTTAGCAAAGTTTTCTAAAATATGAAAAACTAAGTTATGAGAGTAGAAATTTTTCCAAGAGAAATATTTGTGCAAGTGGTCCTTTAGTTTTGCATGGCAGTATGTGTGGTTCAGTTCATGAAGCTATGCTACGTTGACTCAAAATATCGTCACCTATTATTAAAATCCTAGAAACAATTGCAAGAAATATCTATATACTTATGATATAATATTAATAGGTGGAGTCCCCTAGATCAACATACCATAATATAAATGGTTATTTTCAAACACTTTCCCTAAGTAGATTTGCATATGTTCATATTGATGGTATTATGATTTCAATTATAAAGCTTCAAAATTATGGTATGTTTATCTACAGTTCTTGTGGTGCTTGACATGCTTAGATGATGAAAATAGTTTGTTGCACTTTAGTTCGATGCATGTCAGTGATGGTAACTTATTTTCATTCTTCAACATTTTGGTGACATGGTACTTGTGAAATATGCAAACAATATGATTTTCCCTATTCCTATGATTACATGCACAATATAAGTTAAAGTTATTTTATGTGCATATGAATTCAAGACATATAAAATTTACAGTTTATATTACTTATACGAGTTTGACATACAAACAATGGAGTCAATGTATGATAAGTAAAAGCATGGTTATATGATTAGAATCAGTTTACAAGCTCACATTGGCTTCATGTTGCAACGATGGTGATAAGCAAAAAGGTAATGTTAAAACAAGAAATGCTATGACATATGATAGGTATTAAAGCTATGGGAAAAATGTTGGAAACATTTAGTTTGATATACAATATGGTATAAGTTGAAGTGACACATAATATATGTTGCACATCATATGATTTGAATGTCCTATATTATATCATTAGTTATAAGTTATAAACCTTGGCTTACTCATAGGGATATACATGTCGATTTGATTGATCGTGATTGAATGACATATATGCTAAGTAGATATAACAAATGATATTACGTTATATGATTTGGGGGGGTGATGTGATCTGGTTGTGATGATATTCACATGGCATACACATATGGTGTTGTAAAAGATATGAACATGTATGAGTTGTCCATGAATTTATTTTGATAGGATGTGGTCTTTAATGTTGGATTGGCTCGCGCTTTACCACCTTTCAACAAACTATGGTTATGCCATTTGCATTGTTTGTCCCGTGGAACAAAGATTTTCTTGGTATGGAGAATGAACCTGCATGGTCATTGTAGCAATCGTCTCAGCTCTGGTATAAACTCACCATTGGACAGAATAAACACACCATCTCTTGAGCATATTTTGCATATAATTTGTTTGTAATGGTTAATTTGTTGGCTATGTTTGGCTAGTCTTGCGTGTAGAATTTCTCTCTTTCCCCGTCTTTCATTTATGAGAAAATCATTTGAAGAACTTAATAAAAGAAATGGTGGCTATTGAATGTAATTGGTAGTCTTTTTTTTAAACGTTGTATCTCACTTTCCATTCTCTCGTTTTCCATATCGAGTTTGTCATTTCTATTGATGAAAGTTTGTAAATGGTGGAAATTGGATATGGGACAAACTTATCTCTACAAAGAAACTAGGATTCGAACCCGAGCTAGTTCTTTATTGACAACTTTGTAGTTTTGAAAGTAATTGATCAGACACATTTTGTGGTATGCACAGGAAATAAGAAAAAATTTCGAACTCGAGGTTATTTGTTGTGAAATAATGTTGAAAATTCATGTGATCTCAGCATGATATTGTTTTCAAAGATTTTTGTTGCGCGCATGTTGTTTGGTTTCTTTTGTTGTGACTTGGGTAACCCTTCGTGACTCATGCTCCCAAATGGGTTTGAACTCAGGATGATATTTTTATAATTGAAATATTGGCTGAACCCTTGTTTCTATTGTTCATACAAATAATGATTTGAACACGAGTTTATTTGAATTAAAACCTACCCAAGTTCTGTTGGGAATATGTGACAAGCTTCTTGTGGTTCAAAAATGTAAAAGGTACATGCTGCTCAATATTTGTTTTTACCTTCATTGTCATTGCAATTCAAAACCCAGGTCATTTTGCTATGAGCAAAGTTGAATTTTATTTTTTTGTCTGAAGGTTTGGGTTCTAGCTCTCATTGATAACTTGGATTATGAGTGGAGGATTTTGATTGGTTGTTACCTTGACTGGGGTTTTGAACTTGTTATATATCTTGATGAATTTTTAGTGGGGATATGTGCCACGACTTTGCCTCGGTGAAAAGTGTTTAGCTATGTTGATGAAAGTGAATATATCATTCTCTGCTGACTTTAGGCTGGCTCGTTTTCAGATACCTTCACTTTGTGGTTAATCTACATCAATGATTGGATGGCACCGATGAATGAAATTAGTTAAATTATATTATGGATATCATTTATCAGTTATAGAAAATAATTATGTGTAGGCATGATAAATTGTTGGTTGAGTTATTAAATTTGTTACAAAATGTTCCTCATGTATCTCACTTTTCATAAAGTCACTTCCTTTTATCTTGCTCATTTAAAATCCATTTTTTCATCCCCTTTCCATTGTCCATGTAATTAAAATAAATATGTTATATTTGGCATACAGTTTGAATGATGAAGAATTGTTTTCTGTGGATAACACTGTATATTATGAAAGGATATTTTTCAGCATGTGAAATCATGATTTTATGATTAAAGGTTTAATATGATCTCATCATGATTTATGGAAGTGAACATGAACTCTCATATATTTTTTTCATTTTACCATTTTTCGCAAATTACAATTCCTTTAAACATTTTCCTAGTCATAAATATTTTCCCTTTCCATACATTTCGTGGTTCATATGTTCAAAAGAAAAGACAACTAATTGTATACACAAGTATTTTTAAACAAGAATTTCAGGATCCGATTTTGGAAATATGAAATGGACTTGGGTGACTGCAGAGTTATGGATTTTATTCCATTGTGTTTAATTTGTCTATTCATCTCTCCCTTTTACACTTGATGTTTGTGTTACTCAAAGCCAATACTTAATCGTGTTTAACAAATTGTAATTGATGTTTACTATTTCTAGTCTGTATCTTGCTTTGAGTATTTTACACTAATGTGATAATGATGGCATATAGATGAGTTTATTTAGCCATGTCAATTATCGCAGTGGGAACAAGGGAAATACAGGTCAAAGAGGAAGAATGCATAATGATTTTGGGCATAGAGGAAGAAATAAATAATGATATTTTCAATCCACTTCGATGCCAACTTAGAGGAATTCAATCAGTTGGTGAAAATTGGTTATTTGAATCTTGTTGGACATCTTGCTTTTCATCCACCTTAAGCACATGTTGCTCCTCCTTTGTAGCCTCACCCGAGAATAACCAATTTTACCGAGCCACCTCATAAGAAACCAACTAATGACGGCTAGGAAAATGTACCTACAAATCCTCCCTCCGATATAGTCCATTGGCCTAATGTCTCATTGCCACCACCTCCTCCTATACAGACTATGTCTCTTGTTGCTTTTGTAGCTTCTCATGTACACTCTTTCCAAGTTTCCAGAAATTATAAAGCATTTCCCCTTGAACCTCAGTTGGATAGAAGAAAATAACCTGAAATTTCCTTGAGCTCAGATTCATCTGAGACCTCCTCTTATACATTCAAGACTCTCCTTGTCCAGCCCAAAAATAATGAAAGGAAAATAAATTTTGATGACATACACCCTGAAATGTTAAAAGTGGAACAAAAGAAGGTCACTGATCTAGACTTACTTAAGCACAGGGATGCTCTTTCAGAGGGAAGTGGACAAATGGAGGCTACTTCAAACAAAAAATATTATTTTTGATTTCATTTTTATAAGTGATGACACTTTCACTTTGACATTCAAGGGATATTTTTGGGACAACGAACATGATATTATTTTTGAAAAACTTTTTAAATCACGCCTTTATGATGTTTTGGGAGATACAAGTGTTTTGATGATGTGCCATGTGTTGGCATTATTGATTGTGTGTTTTCATTGATGGAAACATGTGTCAAACATGTACATTAATCAGAGAAAAGGAAGATCACCTTGTGGCAGAAGTAATTCATGATAACTGTTGATCATGATAGGATCAAAAGTAATCCTATGATTCCAAAACTCAAGAAAGGTAGCATGGAGAGAATCAATGTACAAAAGATTAACGAAGCACAAGTTATTAAAATATCAGAAGAAATAGCGATGAATAGATCAAAAGGAATAACATTAATTGAATCTCATAAGAGATGACACACATGATCCGTTCAATAAGGAATCAGATGAGATCGTGACCGTTTATTGAACACGGGTAAAAAGACAAGTGATCGAGGTGTCATTCTACAAGTTGTAGATTCGAGATTCAATTTAAATCTTGCCCGTTAAATCAGAGTGACATCACATCCATCGATCTGAGATAACAGATCAAAAGATTAAGTCATAACCGTTAGATAACACTAAAGGAAAGATGATCTAGAGTAACACCTATCAGAGCGTGGTCAACTCCGGCCTTGACCTAATATGATGAGACAAGAAATCCTAAAATCTAGAGTTCCAGAATAAACAAAGTCCATAGGATCAATACATGAAAGATCTACGATGATAGACCTATTCGACTATTCGTCAATTCAGGAGGATTAGATCGAAGTCTCAAAAGTATCATATTACCAAAGCAACAACAACCGTCAAATTTGGGATTTGCAGAGGAATACCGTTGGATCAACATCCGATTAAGTCATGATCATCAGATTTCAGTGAAGGCAAATCGACGATGGGGAGATATTGTGGGATTCAAAGGACGAGTTAATGTCTACACAAATTTCGGTTCCAAAATCTACAACTATCATTGATCGTCACTCGTCAACAAATCGATGGCTCACATTAGTCCATCTGCCAACGTGCATATTACATTGCGAAACTCGACGACGATTTTAAAGGTCATGTTAGTTGGGACTCTGCAATCATTCCTTATCGTAGATCTCCACGCTGGTTTAAGTATGACCGTTAGATCTGTTAGAATATAATGGATGTGCTCATTTTACCATTGACAATATCGCTATTGTCACCCAACCATAGGTTGAAGCCACCCTTCGAGCACCTTAACCTTGACAGAGAATCACTTTGGAAGAAAACCCTAGGCTAGATAGCCAAACAAAGGGTAGCACTCCTTTCCCCAAGGATAGTGCACCAACAAGAGCTAATAAGATAGTCCAAACCCTAACCAAGAGATAGTCCAAGCCAAACATGATCTTCTAGCTGCAACAACTGCAATGACATCTCTCCTCCAAACTTGCGTACAAAACTGGGCACTGCAGTGCGCACAAGTGCTGCTCTGCAATTCTGAGACTGCCATCCAGAATGAAGATTGGCCTCCTATATTTATACTGATTCTGGCTAACTGCCTGGGCCGACTTCTTATTCTGGGTATCTGTCTGTTCAATATATATTATTTCTTTTGGATGAATTCTTCTCTTGGAGGCTAATAACCTAATACAAGTTATCTTCTTGAGCGGACATGTCTTCTAGGGTTATTAGCCAACTCATTAGGGTTTATTCTTGCTTCCCAGAATATTCTATTCTCGTCAAGTTTACATGTGGAGGTAAATACCTCCTGCAGCTACCATAATATCAACACTCCCTCCTAGCTAGGGAGGTATTACAGGTAATGGTCTTGAGCATAAAAAATACCATTCACCCGGTAGCATCAACATAGTTGTATAGACTATCTCATGACTAGATAATGAGCACCATCATCACCATCCACTACATCATCTCTCAGAACCATACTCTATTTGATTAATCAGACATGATGCTCACTCCAAAGAGTGACACAAGAGCCATTCTTCTAATCTAGAAGAGTAAATGTTTTGAACCATTTTCTGCCTGGGAAATCTCTATTCATCATTCATTTGGCTAATAATTATTTTCAACACTACTGATAGTCTTCAAGGCAATCAAAACAATATCATTCAATAGAACACAACCATGTCTATCCATAGTAGTACACAACTACAATCTAGTGGTACACTACCACACCAAGTACCACATAGATACTTGATCAAACAATGGAACATATCCACCACAGTAGTATACATCTACTGTCTAGAAACATACGATCTTCATAACGGTCATCTGATATCAATCTGCACAGATACAATGTTATGATATAAAATGAATCATCTAGGCCATTCTTCCACTCACATCTGTGATATATTGGAAGAGCATCTTCCCTCAAAAAGGTAAGACATCAATGATGAACTATCTGGACTATTCTTCTCAAGCAAGGAAGAATAATTGTCCTGATTTCTGAGCCTGGACCATTTCGCACCCTCGGCCATTCCCCCAACACTAAACAAAGTGTAACCTCGAGAGAATGAGTCTTCCCTAAGGAATGTTTGTCCCTTATTGCTGAACTTGGACCATTCCCCTCCCTGGGCCATTCCTTTGGCACTAAACAAAGTGCAACCTGGAGAGAATGAATCTGTCCTAAGGAATGACTGTCTAGACCATTTCCCATCTTAACCACAAGAGTAAATGTCTGTCTTGCACCAACCTCCAAAACAAACCATTCCTCATGTTAACCACAATGATAAATTGTTGTCTGGCGAGGCAGGCCAGTCTTCTTGAGTAACCCTCAAGAAGAGAGACTGCCCTAGACCACTCCCCATGTTAACCACAATGGGAAGTCGCTATCTATGGTACATGAACAATCTGGACCATTTTCCGAACTGGAAAATGTCTGTCTGTCATAAATCTCAATCCACTTTCCAAACTGGAAAGAATCTGCTCATCCTAGACCATTTTTCGAAATGAAAAATGACTGTCCATCAATCAATAATACATCAGTTCTCCCTCCCAACCTAGGATCCATCTCTTCCTTTTTCAATAAGGAAGTCGTCTCCATGAGCTCCAGCTTGAGTACGCAAATTCTTTCATTTTGAACAAAAGCTTCATCAAAATGTCTGCTTATCTGCTCATTTGTGGAGATATGTATTGGAGAACCACTTTCTTCTTTCTGGACTTCATCACAGATAATGTAATGCTTGATTTCAAATGTACTTCAGTTTGGAACACTGGTCTTCTCTGAAGGCTTCATGTAGCTCTAATCAATAAAGTATATTATTGTTGGAAAACTAGAACATATCCATGTGGCACTTCTTCTGTCATCATGAGATCTGATCTTCTGAGTAATCATCTTGATACAATATCTCTGTTATAGAAAATATTCACCACGCTTCTTCTGTGTACTGGAGGTTCTCCACCAAGTTATCTTCTTCCATCTGCATACAAGGGTCTCTTTCTGGTATGCCTCAAAGTCTTGAGGTTTCTCTTCATATGCTCTTTGTTCAATTGCTCTGGAGAACATTCTTTGCATTCATCTGATGTAGAACTCCAACCCATGGATATTGCGGATGATATAAAGACTCATGTAGAGGTATGTCTAGTTTACTGGAACAAGTAGTCGTCATAGTCTTCTCCCTCCATCTGGGAGAACCTCTAGTTCTGGATCTTGCAATACTTGCATATATACACAATTCTTCATCACAACTTTCAGTTCCTCTGCTTGATTGCTTTTAGTGAGTTCATATCAGGATGGTAATCTTGTGATTCTTAATGACTAGTTGTTTTGGCTTCTCTTTCTTTCTTGGAATCTTCATGTTCTTCCTAATGTTTTTCTTTAGCTCTTGGGTCCATGGAGTTTCTTATAGACCCCATGCCCCAAAGATTCCACTTCTTCCTTTCATTATATAATCATGGATGTGGACGGACAACCATGGATACTTTAAGGCTTCTCTTCGAAGAATACTTCTTCTGAGGTTGAATTGAACACGTACTGTCTTTCATGGCTACTACCATGGATATATACTTCATCATCTTCAATGGATCATAAGATTAGCTCCCTCCTAATCCCTTCTTCATGTATGAGTGCATATAATCGGCTCCCTCCGTCTAACAGAGTCCACGCTTCCATCTGCATTCTTATTGTCTTCTACAATATATAATCGGCTCCCTCTGTCTAACAGAGTCCACGCTTCCATCTGCATTCTTATTGTCTTTTGCAATATATAATCCGCTCCCTCCATCTAATAGAGTCCATGCTTCCATATTATTGTCTTCTACAAAACGTCATAAGTCTTTCTCCAATTTTATCTTGATTGTTGACTTCTTTCTATCTTTGCTTCTTCTAAATCTCTTCATGACTGATTCTGATTTTGGCTTATCTTGTAATAGCATCCACATGATTTGTTTGATGTATCTTTTCATGTGTATTATCTGAATTGTATAATGATAACAATCCTTATCTTGTTGTTCTTCCATAAGTATAGTTCTTCTTGGAACATATTATATTCTAAGAGATAGATATACAAGATATGTACAAAGACTATGCAAACATGATATGTACAAGAAATAAGAAGAGTATTGTTACCTTCAGAAGAAGAAGTCTCTTTCATCCTGCTTAGTCTTCTTTGTAGGTTCCTTTTCTTCGACAATTGATGCTTCATGTTTCTCCTTCCTTTTTCTTTAGCTTGGGACAATGATTCTTGTAGTGACCATACTTTCAATAGTTGAAGCATTGTATTTCTGAAATATCTTTCTCTTGATTTGTCTTCCCTTTTGAACCAAACTTCCTTTTGTTCCTGAAATTCTTGAATCTCACTGTGAAGGCTTGATCATCGTACTTCTTTTGGGGTTTCTCTTTTGCACTGATCCTGGATTCTTCTTGAGCACATCAAGTCCAAAGTTCTTCAAATGTAGGATACTCCTTCCTTGTATTCTTGCTTGCGACAAATGCATCCCACGTCTTGGGAAGACCATTGAGTACTATGTTTACCAATTCCTTCTCTGAAATGATTTATTCAATAGCTTGTAGTTGATCTCTTAACTGAGAGATTCTCACAAAGTATGATGTTATGCTGTCATCATCATTCATCTTCATGTGACATAGCTCATTCTTCAAACTCATTATTTGTCCAATGTTTCTGACTGACAAGAGGTTTTGTTAGGGAATCATACATCTTCTTCGATGAGTCAAGATGGGAGATGTAGGGTATCAAGTGGTCTTTTATAGATTCCACTATGATACTCATAGAATTGAAGTCACCGTCTTTGAACTTCTCCATAACTGCAACGTTCTGCAGTTCCTTCTCTTTTCCTTCTTCAAACTCTAGTTTCACGATGTTTCCTTTCACGATATCCAACACTTTATTCTTGGCAAAGATGAGGTAAATCCTTGTCTTCCATTCTCTGAAGTTAGAAGCTCCATCTAGCTTGTTTTCTGACTTCATAGAGTAAGTCATGGCTTCTTTGACTTGGTCAACCCTAGATCTGACCAAAAAATCAAACTTGACGTCTTGGCTTGCTGAGAGTATCAGGAGATGTGCTAGGCTAGGGCGCACTGATCTATCCATAAATTAGGTCAATACCTTCACTTAAGGTGCCTCAACGAGAGGATTAGGGTTTCTGCAACTGCACCTGCTAGTAACCCTAGCGAAAGTGCTATGGTGACTGCTCCTGCTAGAAACCCTAGTGACAATTCTTCAACGAGCTTAATATCCTTACAGCTATTATTCCTTCCAGCGGTTAGATTGAATGAAGGATGTGTGGGCCCATAACCTGTTAGAATATAATGGATGTGCTCATTTTACCATTGACAATATCGCTATTGTCACCCAACCATAGGCTGAAGCCACCCTCCGAGCACCTTAACCTTGACAAAGAATCACTCCAGAAGCAAACCCTAGGCTAGATAGCCAAACAAAGGTAGCGCTCCTTTCCCCAAGGATAGCGCACCAACAAGAGATGATCAGATAGTCCAAAACCTAACCAAGAGGTAGTCCAATCCAAATGTGATCTGCTAGCTGCAACAACTACTACTACTACATTGGGTGGAAATTACGACGAAATATTATGATGGTTTAAAATTTTGTCGTAATTTTTTTGCTTTTTTTGGACTAAATTTACTTTTTTTTTTCGGGGTCCAACTGTTCGTCGCTCTAGTGGCCAACATTCCACGTTGGTCATTCTAGCAACCAACATTCCACGTTGGTCATTCTAGCGACCAAGATTCAAACTTTAGGCGTTATAACGACCAACTATGTCACCTGTGAGAATCAAACGATCATTGACTTATTGTTTGGTCAATTTGACCGAATTCGTTGGAAGACCGACTAAATCAATCCTATATATATCTCAGTTACGACAAATGTGCTAAAGTTGCGACAATCATTTTCTACAGTTGCGTGAGTAATTTATGAAATGGTGTTTTGATGCAATGGTGTTCTGGTTTCTTATGAAATTTTGATTTCAATTCTCTTTCAAGAAGAGAAACATTGAATTGATTAGACTCTACATAACTGAGATTTTGAAGGTCAGTACTTCAAAATTTTCTGTGTGATTTAGTAATTTGGTGGTATTGAACTATTTTATGGTGGTATTGAACTTCTGATAATTATTATCTTTAATTTGATACCATTCCTACATGTTCTGGAACTTGAAGAACACGATCTGGGAAGAAAGAATTAAATTCTGGACTCTTCAGCGCATTTGGAAGCTCATTGGTCTTGCGTTTTTCCCTTTAGCTACCGAAAGTCAGAGCTTTCGGCGGCTCACTACACTGTCAAATTTGCCACTTAGCAGCTGAAAACCCTAAATTAAACTCCTATATGATACTTTGCATATATCTACCTCATGAATATCTAGTGATCCATTAAATTATTATGTTTTCCTTCAATTGACGTATTAAAACCCTTAATGTGAAGATATGTATCTAAAAGGAGTTAGTAACTATAATGAAGCAAGATGGAGTAACAATGTTAATTCACAATCATAGTATGAAAAGAGTGTTTTGACAATACACCAAGATGAGAAATAATGACATGAAATTTATTCAAAATAGCATTTGGAAAAAAGTGAATCAAATTAGTATATATGACAAAGATTTGTCTAGAGGAATATGCACTCTCTCGGACCCATAGGAATTGGATCTACTAGATGAGGTAATAGTCCAATCTAGTTTTTCAATCTCTTTGAAGACTTCTTTACAGTCATATTCATGAGAATATTTAAGATTTATACACCTAAGAACATGTAGAGGAAACAATAGTGTTGGGAGTCCCAAACAAAATTCAAGGATGAACTACTAGATGAAGGGAAGGTCCTTGTTAATATATTAAACCTTGTCCAATGTTAGACAAATTAAAAAACAAGTAGTATTTATAATGGATCTAAGTAAGGAAATGGAATAGGAAATTATTCCAGATTCAGATCTCATTGACTAGTGCTAGAGAAGAAGAAAATGCACATTAAAAGACATGATAATGAGACTTAGACATGTTTTTTTGAAATTTCTTTCTTAAAGGACAATCTTAGGATCCAACTTGATATCTTTCCTTCCATGTAATTGGCTCATAAACCCATTTATCTTTTGATATCCTATGGGAAGCATCATAAACCTCTTCCCTTTAAGTTCAATCGTATTTGCCTCTAACATATATAGGTATGGGAAATCATTACACATGCCTAGAAATCACTAGTTTTTAAGTCTCCATCCTTTGTTTTAAGAAAAAAATATCAAAATGATTAAGAATGAAATATTGATGCATGATAATATATTTCAATCATAGTAAAAATCTCTAGGGAGGCTTCCCAAGAAAAACACCATACTCTATAATGTTCCATACAATTACAAAAAATTATAAAGATATTGAAAAAAAATCTATAGTATTTGGCAACGGGGATAAATAAATTTATTAGTATCAATGGATTTTCCATCCATTTCTATAACATATGTTGTTACATCATTAAAAAATACCATTATAGAATGTTTGAAATCATTGGGCAAAGGTTATGGGTTAGAGGAGGGATGAACTCTCTGTTCTCCATGTTCATCTAAAAGGAAACTAATTTTATTTTATTTAGTAGTTTCAAACTAATATCTCTATCTAATATTTCATATCAAATCTTCACAAAAAATTAACCATGTGAATCTATTAGGGTCCTACCCTAACTCCCTTAAATAGATAGATAGATTGCTATGTAATGAGGCCAGATCTATTAAATAGGGACTATATATTAGATGTAGTGTGAAAGCAATAATTGTAATAAGGCTTACTACAAGGTTCAACCTACTATAAAGTTCCTTCACAAGAGAGTTCTTGTAGGGTTAGATAAAAACTAAAAAATGAAGTAGAAGCAAGGTAATGAGATGTCTTGTGAAGCTTATTGTAATGGGAACTCTACTCATCTAGTGGGGTCCTCCTTGATGATGCACGTGAAAATTTCTTTCATCAATAGAGGTAGTAGTACTTATGGAATTTGGGTTCCCATGCAATTGCCTATTTGAATTTTGGTTCGAGATATCTGTTTGACAGTTGGGCGATTTCTGTCAAAAATACTGTTAGCACTCTATAATTTTCCCAAGGCTGTGGAGGCAATCACATAAGCAACATCAAAACCACTTCGAGTCTTAGATCTATCCCTCAAGACTCAGAGAGGGATCTCTTTGTCTAATATAACTTTGTTTGAGTATGGATCTTAGGCTATTTATGCAGGACAATAGGTTTTTTTATGGATTTTTAGTTGGTTTGGTTGAGACATGGCAAAGGACCATTGGGAAAAATGGAGTCAAAGATAAAAGACGACCGATGAATGAATAAATGAGACAAAATGTGACCAGGCAGGATAATCATGCCAGTGGATCTTTTGAGATTATAAAATGGAAAAGAAGAAAATACTGAAATTCATTTCAAATGTAGAGCAGAGTATATCTGAATTCTACTTTTAAAACTAGGAAGAAAACATAAATATTGTTTCGAGCCAACAAAAGGTGTTAAGAACAAATCCTGCACATTATCTTCTCATAGACAATACAGAAAGAAAGAGCATGTGAAAAAGGAAAATGACAAATTACATCAGGGGAAACTTCACCACTTAAACACAACACAAGAATTTGGAAATATAGTGCCTTGTATTCATTCATAAAGTCATTTACATATTTGAAACATTTCCACAATGGATGGAAACATTCCCAAGCTACCCTTTTCTGTCAGTCTAACCCCCTTTTCTCCTTAAAAGTCATAGGATTTATAGCCTTTACATAACAGTTCAAGATCCTATAAAAATGGATATGAAATACTTAAAATAGAATAAAATCAAAACTAGTATGATATGTCAAATCTAGTCCTGATTTAAGGGTCAACCCTTATCAACTAGATCTGCAACAAAAATCAATAGCATTCAACACTCTCTGATAACTTCAATAACTTTCCAAGTGATGACAAGGCATTTCACAATCCCGTTTTGACAAATAAACAATTCTTTATCCAAAATTTAGAAGCCACTTAACTTTCTTTTCTTGGCATCTTCCTCAAAAACTGGGAAGTGATGATGATCTGTATCTTTCATATTTTTATCTTTTATTTGGAATCCCTTCCAAATGATCAGGACACCAAAATCTTTGATCTGAGAAACACGATGAAGACTCTGTCATTTTCTTCACTTTCAGTGGCTTACAGGTATAAAATAGAGTAGGATTAGCTACCGAAAACAGAGCTTTCGACAGCTAACAATGCTTTGAGGAAAACAAATAAGCTGCCGAAAATCGTGAGTTTTCCACAACTGTTCAAAACTGCAAAAATGGATTTTCTTCAATCTACCTATTCTTTAGGATCTTCATTTAGGTCCTTAGCAACTTCAACTAGGGCTTCTAACTCAGGATGTGCTCCTGGTTTCAGATTTTTAAGCCTTAGTTTGATCCTTCAATCTCTAACCATTTTAAGCAACTTATGATTCTCCTTGAGCAATTTTTTATTCCTTTTTTGTTCCTTTACATGCATTTTAGCTAGCCTTTCAAAACAATCTCTTACCTCATCTGATGTGTTTCTTATAGTCTATTTTTGGGATTTAATGACCCTCTCAAGCAACTTCATCTCTGATATCTCTTTTTGAAGCTTTTCAATCTTCGATGATTTGTTGACCTTACTGTGCCTGCTTGTGAATGTTTCAGGAATCTCTAAGTCTGGAACCTATGGTGAAAAAGGTGCTTCTTCAAACATAGATTTCTCAGGAACCTCTCCTTCTATTGACTCTAAATCCTCCTCTGAATCTGTATAAGGAAGATTCAAAACGTTTTTATTAGAGGCACAAGTTTTCCCTTTTGTTGCTTGGCTGAAATCAAGCATATTTTTGGCTGTCTTGGACTTGGAAGAGGAAGCTAGCTGCTCTGCAATTACTGGGGAAATGAATCTTCTTTTCCTTTTACTGCTCTGTTGTTTTTAAGACTTAGTGGATGAAGTTTTCTTTTTGTCTTTGGGCTGGGGTTCTGGTTCCAATTCACCCCAGAAAATAAGATACTCCCAACTCTTATCCCTCCTCTGCAACTCTTCAAGCACTATAATCTTGATGAGGCTATGATGGGAGAGACTACCCTGCACTTTGCTAGGTTTGGCCTGGACCTCGTGTGTCATTTTTGTCAAGCTTCTGTGAAGGTAGAAGGGCATATTCAAAGGGCATCTACCTGTAAAATGGTTCATAAGCTTGAAATGGTAGAACATTACTCTACCATATCTGCCTTCACATGTGATGTATACCTGAATTGCTTTAAGAAAATGTTGCCACTTTTCTTCCAAGAAGGATCTAGGGATATCTTTCTTCCAAGTGATGCATTTGTGTTCAGGCTTGAGATAAAACCTGAATTCAATGTCTTTAGTGGTGGTTGATTTGAACCATCTTTCACCAGGCCTAGGCATCTCTGTTGCTGCTGCAACAATGGCTTCATTAACCTGTACCTCAATTGTTCCAACTTTGGCCTTGGCTCCATCAAAGGCCAATGCAAATGCCTCAACCACACCTTGATTAAATCCTTGGAGTTTTTCACAAAACTTGTAGCAGCCAACATCTCTGAACATTTGGAAAATCTCAGGGTGAGATTCCAGATACGTTATGTCATTGAGCTCCTTCCTGAGCAGAGCTCCTCCCTTCTTCATTTGCAAAACAAATATCAACACCTGCAATACAATGGAATTGGGTTTGGGGAGATAGAGTGGTGCTGATAGAGGGAAAATCGAAAATTGGGCAGAGGAAGGATGCATGGTATGGGGAACAAATTGGATGAGAATTTTTATAACAAACCCTTAATATTGAATGAAAATCAGATCATAATGACGATTGCATCATTTGATCAGGACATACACCATGTGATAAATCAGGAAAAATGAATGATACGAGCTTATGGTGATCGGATCTACTAGATTAGGGTTAAATATATCTCACTAAATAATCATACCAAACAAACAATCACTTTCCAGATTGTATCATGATCTAAATTCAGTCAATTTCGGCAACACTTGAGATGATGATGGAACGTGTACTACCGACATTTCAAGAGTCCAAGGGGACATGCCGACCATTGGAAAGATTCTGCACTTTCGACAACTTAGAGAGCCTCACACATGCCATTTTAGCTGCTGAAAGTGACAACTTTTGACAGCTTAGAATGCTTTGAAAAATGGAGCTATCGAAAGTAAAAATTGAGAGTTTTTTCTAAATAAAAGTACAGACTCATCATTTCTTGAAAAGGTAAGTATAAAACTCATCTTAAATACATTCAACTCAAGAATAACATAAAATCTTTCATCTAATGATCCATCCTATCACCTAGTGACCATAACTTGGGAAAAATTTACTTCAAGAGACAACAAGACCAGTAAGCCAGGAACTCCATCAACAGACCCACCAATCATATCTGAATCATCAGGACTCCTATCAATATAGGACACTAACAAATAGAAATGCCATTTGGCTTCCTTCTTTCGCCATATGTCTTCAAAACTTAATGAGGAGGATGATTTAACTTCTGATAATTATTATTTTTAATTTGATACCATTCCCACATGTTCTGGAACTTGAAAAACGTGATCTATGAAAAAAAATTAAATTTTGGACTCTTCAACACATTCGACGACTCATTGGTATTGCGTTTTGCCCTTTAGCTGCCGAAAATAAGAGCTTTCGGCGGCTCACTACACTGTCAAATTTGCCACTTAGCCGCCGAAAAACCTAAAATAAACTTAGGTTTAATTTAAGAAGAAAATTGATTTATACATTGAAATACCATCTTTAAGAGCTTGTCTCTAAGCCTTTAAAT